>JADRCD010196835.1:11356-22064 GCA_019843815.1 Montemys delectorum | reverse complement strand
TATATATATGTGTATGTGTGCACATGTATGTATTTTGTATATATATATGTGTCTATGTGTATATATGGGTAGGTGTATGTATATGTGTATGTGTTCATGTATGTGTACACATATGTGTGTATGAATGTGTTTGTATACATGTATGTATGTATTTTATATGTGTATTTGTATGTGTGTATGGATATTTTTGTGGAAGTATGTGTCTGTGTGTATTATATATGTACATGTATGTGTGTATTTATGCATATATATATGTATTTATGTGAAACCCAGCATTTATATATACTACAATTTACTCAGAATTTCCCACTTTCCACATAACTCCAGGCACTGCTTCTGTCAGTGTTTCCAAGGTATCCCATAGCACTCAAGAATTCACCAACTGTCCAGTGAGTGTGTTCAACAGGTTCCTATATACAAGTGACAAATGGACTATTAAAAAAATAATGAAAGGAGCTGAGGGGGTTTGCAGCCCCATGGAGGGAGCAACAGTGTCAACAGGCCAGACCACCAGCACTCCTAGGGACTGGACCACCAACCAAAGAATACACATGGAGGGACCCATGGTGCTGGCTGCATATGTGGCAGAGGATAGCCTTGTTGGACATCAGTGGGAGGAAAGGCCCTTGGGCCTAAGGGTGTTTGATACCCCAGTGTAGAGGAATGCCAGGGCAGGGAGACAGGAATGGATGGGTGTGTGGGGAAGCACCCTCATAGAGGCAGGGGGAGGGGGAATGGGATAGGAGGTTTCCAAAGGGGAGACCTGGAAATGGGAAAACATTTGAAGTGTAAATAAAGAAAATATCTAATAAAAAATGAAAACAACACCCTTCTCAATAGTCACAAACAATATAAAATGTTTCTGGGTAACTCTAGCAAAGCAAGTGAAAGACCTGTATGACAAGAACTTGAGGATTTGAAGAAAGAAATTTGATAAGATATCATAAGATGGAAATATCTCCCATATGGATTAGTAGGATTAACATAGTAAAAAAGTCTCTCTTACCAAAAGCAATCTTCAGGTTCAATGCAATCCATATCAAAGTTCCAACACAATTCTTTATAGATCTTGAAAGGAAAATACTCAACTTCATGTCGAAAAACAGCATACAAACAAATATCTCGGGATATCTAAAACAATCCTGAACAATAAAGGAACTTTCAAAGGTATCACCATTCCTGATTTTAAGCTATACTATAGAGCTACAGTAGTAAAAACTGCATGGTATTGACATAAAAACAGATATTTTTATCCATGGAATTGAATCAAAGACCCATATGTAAATTCGCAAACCTATAGACACATGGTTTTTAATAAAAAGAAGCCAGAAATGCACAATAGAAAGAAAGGAAAACATCTTCCAAAAATGGTGGTAGTCAAACTGAAAGTCAGCATGTAGAAGAATGCAAATAGATTCATATCTATCAACCTGCACAAGACTCAAGTCCAAGTGGATCCAAGACCTCAGCATAAAATGAGATATACTGAACCTAATGGAAGATCAAGTGGGAAATAGCCTTGAATGCATTGGCACAGAAGACAACTTTCTGAACAGAACACCAAAGGCTCAGGCACTAAATCAACAGTTGATAAAGGGGACCTCATGAAACTGAAAACCTGTAAAACAAAGAACACAGTCAATAGGACAAAACAACAGTCTATAGATTGGGAAAAGATTTTCACAAACCCTACATCTGACAGAGGGTTGATAGCCAAAATATATAACTAGTCATCAGCAAACCAAGTAATCCAATTAAAACATAGGGTATAGAGTAAACTGTGTCCTCAATAGAGGATTGGCTATTCCAAATAGGCTCAAATTGGCTGAGCAACAGTGTAAAGAAATGTTCAATATCCTTAGGCATCAAGGAAATGCAGATCAAAACCACTCTGAGATTCCATCTTATACCTGTCATAATGACTAAAATCAATAACACAAGTGATAGCTCATGCTGGTGAGGATGTGGAGTAAGGGGAACATTCCTCCATTGCTGGTGGGAGTGCAAACTTGTACAAGCACTATAGAAATCAACTCTGAAAACTGGGAATCAATTTACCACAAGATCTAGCTATACCACTCCTGTGCACATACCCAAAAAGATGCTCGATCCTACCACAAAGACACTCACTTAACCATGTTCATAGCAGCTTTATTCATAACAGCCAGAAACTAGAAAAAATCTAGAAGTCTATCAACCAAAAAAAAGGATAAAGAAAATATGACATATTTACACAAAGGAGTATCACTCAGCTGTCACAAAAAAGGAAGTAAAAGGAAGGAAGGAAGGAAGGAAGGAAGGAAGGAAGGAAGGAAGGAAGGAAGGGAGGAAAGAAGGAAGGAAGGAAGGAAGGAAGGAAGGAAGGAGGGAAAGAAGGAAGGAAGGAAGGAAGGAAGGAAGGAAGGAAGGAAGGAAGGAAAGAAGGAAGGAAGGAAACACACTCATTAAGTTGATGAATTTTTAAGTGTTATGGGATGCCTTGGAAACATCAACAGAAGCAGTGCCTGGAGTTATGTGGAAAGTGGGAAATTCTGAGTAAACTGTAGCATATATAAGTGCTGGGTTTCACATGTATACATATACATGCATACGTAAAAACTCACATACATGCACACATATAATACACACAGACACACTTGCACAAAAATATTCATACACACATACAAATACACATATAAAATACATACACACATGTATACAAACACACATCCCTTTTGCAGGAAGGGATGCCTAGGAAGAGATGGTCATTGGCCATTCAGGCCCCCTAGATACTTCATCAGCATGGAGAACTCTAGGCTCTAGTATCATGGTCCTCTTAGTAGGGTGTCATGGTCACGTGCTCCAGGCTACTTTGAACTCCTGCCATTCTCAATTGTGAGTTTTATTGGGGTTGTGAACTATGCTACAACCTTACCAGTTCTCCTGTTGGATGGCATGGTCTACTGATTCACAACTCTTCCTTTTCCTTTTCTTAAGGAGTGGTGTCATTGACGTGACTGTCTCCTGTGTTATTTGTAGTTAAAAGTTTGGACAGGGTAAGGTACAAGCATTAAAATAAAGTATAACATAAGCCAGCGGAGTAACAAGGCATGGGGCCTGGAAAGACAAGGAGTTACTGAACCAACTCAGTTGCTCAGTGGATTGAAATCAAGAGTAATTTTTTACAGTTTTTTGAAGGTATTAACATTGATCCCAAACATCATTTGATTTATCTACATAGACATAACATTTTCCTTACAAGTGTCCCCAAGTTTAGTAGCCATTAGACTCTGGCAAGAGAGCTCATCTGTTGCTGAAAGAACCCAAGGCTGTATGGTCCACTGCCCCGACTACAACCTATAGACCCAGAGATACTAAGGAGGGCTCTAAGGGGGGATGCATGGATCTCCCTGGGAAAGGGAAATAGAATTGATTTTGTGGGTGGATTGGGGCCAGTGGGGATGGGAACAGGGTGGATGGGGGTGGGGCAGGGCAGAAGTATAAGGAGAGAGTTCGGGGGTGGCAGAAAAGGCTGTCAAATGATCACCTACTACTTGCTGATTTTTATTTTTATACCTACAAAGTTCTTCCTTTAATTGCACTATCAAAACTGAGTACCTCGCATAGGGTTTTAGACATTTGGCATTATTTCTATCTGTCATAAAGTCTACATTGTCACTAACATGATATACTCATACCTTCTTGCCCAGGGCCTGCGAACAACCATAATTGGCAGTAGGTTCTTGGCAAGTATACATGAGTTTAAAATGAGGACATACTGGATTGTATCCTATATAAAGAAGCAAAGAGACAAAGAGAAAGTCATGTGGCCTCAAGGCTGAGTGCCACTTCTAAAAGCCAAGGAACAGCAAGAGTCATAGCCAACCATGAGACACAGGGGAGATGCCTAGAGTAGATACACCCTCAGAGCCCCAAGAAAACAAAATCTATTCTGCAGAGCCCTTGAGTTCCAGTTTCTAGTATAAATCCCAAGGGAGAAGAGAAAGAAAGAAAAGAGAACATGAAAGGCATGAAATCAAGGAAGAGAAGAGAGTGTTTGATGTCCATTTGAATCTTGCTCTGTTAGTGCCAGAGACAGCACACTGTACCTCCATGGATATTGCATAACCACTGTCAGTTGGTAAGCTGCAGGAGTCACAGCTCAGACCTGTTGTTAATAGAACAAAAGCCCTTAGAGCCTAAGCTGATGGAAGTAGTGGGGAAATTTTTATTTAGTCAATGAATGGGTGAAAAGTAGGATTCACTGATGCTAGAGTGAATAAGGTTGGACATTACAAAGGTAGCCATTGTACACATTCACAGTACACAGTACACATACACAGTACACAGAGTGAGTAGCTGCGCTTACACACACTGAGTAGCTGCTCTTACACACATTGAGTAGCTGCTCTTACGCACACTGAGTAGCTGCTCCTATACTGATAGATAGTAAATTACAATATCAGAAAGTAGCCAATTGTCTAGTTGTCATCAAAACACTGCCTTCACACTGTCTCATGTAGGCTGTCTTGGTTGAGGGACTTCCTCTAGAAGTGAGGAAGTGAGATTCAGGTTCTGTGCTGGGACTCCAATTTATACAAGGACAGGAGCAAACTGCTAATCAGGGCACCTTTTGGAAGAAGCAAGGCAATAATTTAAATGATGTAGGCATGGCTTCAGGCTTCATTTACCATTGGGTATCTAGCAGCTTGCTATGTGCTGTAAGGCATCAAAAGAGGGAAAAGAAGTCAAGTGGTTGCCTCTCTGGGCTTTCCTCTTAGAATATGCAGGCCAGTTTTCATGATGGCATTGTAAGACACTGGTACAGACGCTGTGTGGGCTCTGCCCTACAACCCGTAGATGAGACAATTACACTATTTGGGATAATTGTCTTGTAATTGCTGCTGTGATGTAAAAGCTAATGTTATCCTCCAATTGTTCTGATGTCTTTTCATGAATAATGCAGTTGTCCCAAAAGCCCTTTGCCAGTTTCTCATTTAGACTGGCTCTGTGTTTGAGTTATGCACCATTGTCTCACAAAACTAATGTGGCAGAGACAATACAGAAAGTAATGAGGGCTTAGTAATTATGGGAAATGGAAAAGCAAGTAGAGAGAGGTTCATCCATAGAAATTTTTCCAACCCTCAGTTGGTCTGTAGAAAAATAGAATGAGCATAGTGGTAAGGGGCAGGGTTTTCTTTAGGATCCTAGTTGGGTAATATCTGTGTTTGATTGGCATATTGTTCTGGGTGGCAATAGGATTTGCTTTGAAAAATGGAAGGAAAACAAGTTTCCCACAGGGTGACTTTTCTCATTTGGATTGTGTTATCATAAAATACAAACAGCTCTGACAACACAAATGAACTGGAGAGTCTCCCAAAGAAGCTGAGATACCAAGTGTTTATTTGAATGGGCAATAGAAGCTAGGGTTTCCGCTTCCTGTGTTTAGGACTTGGTTTAATATGACAAGACCAACTGTATTCCAACAGATGTCAATAGAATCTTCTCAGAATTTCAATTAAAATTGAGAATGGACCATCTCAGTCTATTGTAGTCTTGATTATTTATTTCTATGACAATGACATAGATAATCATTCTGACTGGGCCATATCTCAGGTCCAACCGTGTACCTATCAGGTCAAGCAGACATGAACTGTGTCTTAGATGAGAACCAAATCTAGTTCTGAGGAAGCTTAGAGCCCAAAGTTCTCATTTAGAGAAAAGTCAGCCATCTGCACCCTAAACAACTCACCTTGGCTTCCACATCAAGGTCAGGCCCTCCGAACAACATGAAGGAGCTTAAATAGCTGTCGGACTCATCATGGAGCAGGACATCCACCTTGTACTTCATGTGCACAATGCAAAACTTTTGTACATACTTTCACAGAAGTTATATTCTCAACTTGTAGAATCAGTTTGCTCTTGTTTTTACATCTCTAGTGTTACTTCCCATGTTCTTCCAACGCCTCAGTAAGTTATCCCAACCATTATCCTTCTTTCAATGGGTCAGTTCTCTCTTGTTACTTGCCTGTCTCCCTACTGGATTGTGAAAACTGGATGTGAAGCCTTAAGTCACCCCAGGTGACAGTCACCATCCATGGCTGGAGCACTCTGTCAGATCCAGTTGGAAGCAATGAGCAGGATGACCATGTGACTCTGAAGAGGGCATGACAACTTTGCACCTTCTCATAGAAACGGAAGTGATAAAGGTCAGCCTGAGGAATGGAATACCCAGGAGGCAGCATAGTGAAGCCTTCTAATACTTGCCATACATAAAAAAGAGCATATAATAATTTCAACTAAGATAGCTCAGATCCATGTGCACTGTGCTAGGGTCTATGTAGGGTTCTAGATCACCAGGCCCCCTAGTGACCCATCAGAGGACAGCTATAAAACCCTACTCTCTAGAGAAAGGATGGAGTTCTTACTCTGTCTGCATGCAGTAGCCACTGTTTGGTGTGAAACTTTTAAATTTAGCTGCTTTATTATAGTGCTGCCCCAAATGTTCATGGGACTGGATTGCCCAACCACCAGAAAATGTTGTATTTTATTTCTTCCAAAAGATGCTTTTGAATGTCCACTGGGGGGCGAGGAATATCTAGAAGAGAACAAGGTAACTGACAGTTAGCTGATGTTCTGTCAACTTGATACAAATTACAGCCACCAGAAAAGAGGGACCTTCAGTTGAGAAATTGCCTACTGACACATCTGTGGGACACTTTCTTGATCAATAATTGATATGGAAGGTTCCAGTTTACTGTGGACAATGGCACCCCTGGGTAAGTGGTCCTGCTGTATAGGAAAGCAAATGGAGTAAGTCATCCAGTATTGGTACTTCCCTGTGGCCTCTGCTTCAGTTTCTGCCTCCAGGTCCCTGCCTTGGTTTCCCTTGGTGATGGACTGTAACCTGCAAACCAAATAAATCCTTTCCTCCTCATATTATTTCTTGTCAGTGTTTTATCACACTGACAGAAACCCAAATAAGACAACTGATATTTTAAGTTTTCTTTGCAAATTTAATGTTTAAACCATCCTTAAAAGCAAGCACCCAAGCCCCAACATCTTTGAAAATTAAGAGTGAACTGGCATCTGTTCATCACTTCTCTTGTTTCTGTAACTGTATACTGACATCTACTCATTGCACAAGTTCTTAGTTGAGTGATACTAGAACTCTGGATGCTCTGTATTAAATGTTTAGTTCTCATTCATTTTTAGAGAAGCTATCATTATTATACATACAAATCTAAACAAAATATTCTGGATAAAATGTTTCAGAATTTGTATAGACCTCAATAACTAGATGAAACATAGTATTTGAGCATTCTGCACCTGCTTCTCACTTCCCCCTTACCTGACTCCATCCCCTGTCCAATATGGGTGGCTTTTGGTGATATTGACAGCTTTAGGTGCTTGGTCTTGGTCCCAGTAGGCATGCACTCACCCTGGCAGCAGCTGGACTCTGACAGCACTGGAAAGGAGTGCTGCTCTTAACGTCTGTCTTGTGACAGGTCTGATCCTCTCCTGCTACGATATCCAGGTCTCTGCTGAATCAGTGTTTCTCAGGAGGGAAGCCTGAGAGGAAGCCAACATGACAGAGGAAACAGGTGATGCTACTGAAAGCTAGGAACTGAAGAATGACACATCTAGCTTATTATGTGACTCTCAGAATCTCAGGAATAGAAAATGCTGGTCTCAACTTGACTCAGAGAAGGCTCCAGAGGCTGTCTGGAGATTGACCAATTTTAAGTCAGAATTTTCAGTATTTTAGGTATATGGTCATGGAACAGTTCTGTGCTCTATAGGGAAGGTAATGGTTACAGAAGTGAGGAAGGGGTTATGCCAGCAGTCACAGAACACAGTACTCTGAGTAGGGAATGTGTGGAAGATGATGGCTAAGGGGAGGAAGGTCCCTGCCAACAGCTGTGCTATACTCCTGTGCTCAAAGTAGAGGAATGTGACCACTGAGGAGTTGAGGAGTAGAGCGGTGTATGTGTTCTCCTCTAAACTGAAAGTCTAATTGCAGGTTTCTTATGCTTAAATATCTTGATTGTTCTTTATTGGCCTCAGGGGAAAGTTCTACTTTTCACTGTGTGATGAGCCGCTCGGAGACACCTGGGACTGGAGGTTGAGCGCTCTTAGGCACCAGACCAGCTGTCTAGAACAGCTGACCGATGCTGAACACATTTAAAAGGAGGGTCCGAGCTGGTTAATTTTTATGTCAATTTGACACAAGCTAAAGTAATTTAGAAAGGGGAACCTCAACTTTGCTGATTGTTGTGGGAGGGCCTAGCTCACTCTATGTGGCACCACCCCTGTGTGATTTAAGAAAGCAGGCTGAGTAAGCCATGAGAAGCAAAGTAAGCAACACCCCTCCATGACCCCTGCAACGGCTCCTGCCTTGAGTTCCTGCCCTGACTTCCTTCAGCTATGGCCTGTGACCTGAGAAATATGAGCTGATATTAACCCTTTTCTCCCCAAGTTGCTTGTATTCACAGTATTTTATCACAGCAAAAGAAACCTGAGGAAGACAGAGCTGCAAAGAAGAAGACAACGGCAGCTAGTGAGAGTGTGAACACCACAGAGTGTGAACGCCACAGAGTGTGAACGCCACCAGGGCTTGGAACACCCTTTACCAGGAGCTTTTCCCTCACCACAGACTCAGGTTGTGTCGTTCACCAGGACTCCTAAAAATCCCATGAGTGGAATTTAGATCCCTTCCTGGCTTTGTAAGTCCCTAACATCATATAAATGAGCTGAACACTTCCTCCTCTTGATCTGAAACATCCCAGTTTTTACTTTTAAGTGCATGTATATTTAACATATGTGTATGTGTAATGAATAATTATTATTTATATTACTTATATATTAAATATACGTAATTATTACGCATATCTATGTGTTTCTGTCTCCATAAACATTTATTATTTATATTATCAAGATTGAATTTCCTTTCCTTTAACTCTTTATGAATTAAATAATGATCTGTTGTCAGTTTAGTCCCTTTCCTGTGCTGTGAGACATTTGAACCAACACCTCTTGTGATACTCCTTATCTAATCCTGAAACCCTCCAGTGTCATCAAGAAATCTTAGATTTCGCAGAATTTCATTCCCTTTCAAATAGCACAAAGGCAAATTAACATGACTGTGCCTTTAAGTCAAATGGCCTAGGTTTGAACCCCTCCTCTACTACTTACTTGTGAGGCTCTGATGTCCGATGAGACTGGCCCCTGCTTGCTCATCATTGTGAAGGAGACCTGACAGAGCAGCTTAAGGGAATGTGGTGATTAAGATAATGGTGTGGTGGACGTCAGCCTGATGAGATTCAGAATCACCTAGGAGGCAAACCTCTGAGTGTGTCTGTGGACGAGTTTCTAGACCAAATGAATTTGGGTAGGACCCTCCCTCACTGTGGTAACACCATTCCTTGGGCTAGGATTCTAGGCTGGATCAACAGTAACAACAACAACTGCAAACTGAACGGCAACATTTCTCTCTCTTTACTTCCTTTCTATGGGTGCAATATGGCCATCTCCTCACGCTCCCACCACCATGCATGCCTGAGCATGGTAGACTATACCCTCACCCTCTGAACCAAAATAAATCCTTCTGTCCTTAAGTTGCTATAATAATTACCTTTCTGTTGCTGTGATAAAACATCAAAAGCAACTTAAGAGGTAAAAAAAGAGTTCCTATTGTCTTTCAGTCTCAGAGCCATGATGTCTGGGAGAGCGTGGCAGGCTGACAAAAGCAGGAAGGGAGCAGATCAGAGTTAGCTGTACATTTGAAGCAGAGAAAGCAAGCAGGAGCTGGGTGAAGCTCTAAATCCCCAGCAAGCTCTACCACCTATGGGTTCCATAACCTCTCCGAGCTGCAGCACCGGCTTGGGGTCAAGTGCTCTAATGGATAACTCTGCAGAGGAAATTTTCACTCAAACCATCAGTTTCTTTTGTCATATATTTTGTCTCAGTGATAAAAATGGAAACCAATACAGAGAGGAAGGACTTGGCTCATGGTTTCAGGAGCTATAAGTCCACTCAGTAAGGGAAAGCATGGTAGCTGGTATGGCATCATTCAGAGTGGCGGGAGGTTTCAGAGGGTCGGAAAACAGAGAGACCCAGTTTGGGAACGGAGACAGGTACAACGCCTAAGTCCTCCTTCTAAAGTCTTCCCACTAGACAACTACATCCCAGTGTCTCCACAACAGTAACACTAACAACTTCTCAAAACATGAGTCTCTAAAGAGCATTTCACACTCAAATGGCATGCCTGGCACACAGCTATGATCAAGAACTTTCATCTATTGTCATCCTATCTTCTTTTCCTAGCTTGCATTACTGGATGGCACCTGCTCTGAGCTAAAGTGCTTACATAAGTGAAATGACCTACCCAGGGTCACAACATGAATAAGCAGAGAACAAAACTATAGTTACTAGATAAATGAAGACTCAGGGCGACACCTCTTGGCCTATAGGTTTCCTACTTTCTCCTGAGCTAGATTGTCTTCTCAAGAATTATTACTGCTCTTGCTCCATTTGAGCCATTTACACAGTTAGTGTCTGTTGGTTCTTGCTTTACTCAAATTGAAGAGATAAGCAGAGTTAAGAAGCCTCCTGACATTAATATAACAGAAGGGTATGCATTCCTGATTGGATGGCTTCTGTGTGGTATCACCTGATGATGATGATGATGATGATGATGATGATGATGATGATGATGATGATGATGATG
>JADRCD010196835.1:0-11346 GCA_019843815.1 Montemys delectorum | reverse complement strand
TGATGATGATGATGATGATGATGATGATGATGATGATGATGATGATGGTGATGGTGATGATGATGGTGATGATGGTAATAGAGATAGTGATGATGGTGATGGTGGTGATGGTGATGGTGATGGTGATGATGATGGGGAAATATCTCCATTATTTATAGATTTGGAAGAACCTGGAAATTCCTTATGGATTTTATTCAAAAATGACTTTATAATTCAAAAGCAAAATAAAGTCACTAGGGTCTCTGCAATAAGACAAAGGGGAATTAGAAATGAGTTGATACTGATAGAATTATCAACGGCCTTCATGTGGGATGAACTGTAACCATCTACAATGACAAGCAAAATGCCAAGGAAACCCTCTGGAATATCTTTGTTGTGTAACTGTGTAAACACAGGGAGATGACTTCTAGTAAAGCAAGCAAAGAGGGTAGATTTGGCTCCCAAGGGAACAGATAAGGTTGCAGCTGCCTGCAGCTACATAAGAATGGGTCTTCTGAAAGAGGGGAAGGGGCCTGGGGGAAATTAAGGGAATCAGACAGTGAGAGGAATAAATAAAAAAATGGGACCGAGCCATGACTTCTGCTTCAAGTCCAAAGTGTATTATCCAACTGCCAGACAAGCAGGCAGGCAAAATCCTGCCCTCAGTCCACCAGCATCTTGTGGCCCAATTAGCATCTTCAACTTCGGTCTCTGGAGGTGAAACAATTCAGCAGGGCATAGCTGTTAGCAGGGACTTGGAGAGAGGTAGAGAGGTGACTTAAACAAAAGGGCTATGTTTTAGTCAGGAAGCCTCACCCTAGGTGGGCTGACTGCTTGTGGCAAGGCAAGGTCTGAGACAGCCAGCTTTCTGCTGAAGGAGATTACAAGATAAGGTAAGCCATAGGAACCAAAGACATCTATAAATGGATTCTCATCTAAATGACTAGTGAAGAAGGCCCTTGGCAGGCTAAAGAGAGCAGTGGTGGGGCAATTAGATTTCTTTTTCAAAGTTTCTCGAAACAGATGGGACTTCATAAGTGTAGAAAAGTGTATTACAATACTCAAAATGAAACAAACGGGAACTGGTGATGGGTTTTTAATGAAGATTCAGCACTGAAGGGATGCAATGGTGTGGCCAAGAAGGTAAAGACTTGAGTCATAGGACCTCAGGGAAACATAAAAGAGGCATGAACAGTCTTCCTACAAACCCCAGCAAACTCTAGCTAGCAGGCTTGTACACTGTGAAGGCCAGGACTCTATTGTCTGTTTCATTGCTGTGTGTTACTCTATAATCAAGGAAAACATAGTTATCATGATTTATTGGTTTTTACAAGGATACTCTCAAGTGATCTCAAATGAATCTTTTTTGCACTTAGTTAAGACTCATCCTTCAGGTTCTTACTAGGTGGAAGGAGCAGCGCCCGAGGACTGCTCGGTTCAGCTTGAGCACTGAATGCTTTCGCCCACAGTTTTTAATTTTTATGAGAAAACTAAATTAGGTTGAAGAAAGCAGTAGAACAAGCTTATAGAGAGAATGAGAAACTCTACGTGTTCAAATGTTCTTCAGGTCTAATGTCTCAGAATATGTGATCTTGCTAAGCAACAACAAAATATTCTAAGAAATGTTTTTATGGTTTTTTGAGGTCAACAAATGCTGAAATAAAGATAGAACAAGAATAAATTTGTTCTCTTGAAAAAAATCAAACACAGAGAATATCCACTGTGGTTTATTTTTGTTAAGCCATGCAAAGAGACCTAACTTAAGTGTTGGAACTCTTGAAATGGTGTCCATATACTCTATACCCTGGAAGACATAAATTCATTCTACTTTAAGAAAGTTGAGATTATAGATAGTTCCTAGGAATTATGTGACATATTTTCTCTGGTCCTTCTACTAGCCAAGATTCTTTTATCTTGACTTAGAGAACATGTTTGGGGTTTTTTTGTTGTTGTTTTTTTCTTTTTTTTTTATTAGATATTTTCTTTATTTACATGTAAATTTTCCCTTTCCCTTTCCCTTTCCCAGGTTCCCCTCCAAAAAACAAACTAACAAACAAAAACAACAAGAACAAACCCCTTTTGCCTCCCCCTTCCCCATGCCTGTCACCCCACCCTCTCCACTTATTGGCCCTGGCATTCCCCTACACAAAACCTTCACAAGGCCGAGGTCCTTTCCTCCTATTGATGATCGAATTTGCAATCCACTACTATACACATGCTGCCAGAACATTCAGTCCCACCCAGTATAGTCCTTGACTGGTGGTTGGGTCCCCGGGAGCTCTGAGGGTACTAGTTAGTAATTGTTGTTCATCCTAAGGGGTAACAAACCCTTCAGCTCCATAGAACCTTTCTCTAACTCCTTCATTGGGGACAGTGTACTCAGTTCAATGAATGGCTGTGAGCCTCTACATCTGTATTAGTCAGGTATTGTCAGAGCCTCTTAGGAGATAGCTATATGCTTGTCCTTCCTTCAGTCTCTGCTCCATAGTTAATCTCTGCCACTCCTTCTGTGGGTGTTTGATTCCCCTTTTTAAGAAGGAATGAAATGTCCACCTTTTGGTCTTCCTTCTTCTTAAGTTTCTTGTGGTTTGTAACAATGAATTTATGAAATTCTTAGGCAAATAGATGGATCTGGAGAGTATCATCCTGAGTGAGGTAACCCAATCACAAAAGATCACACATGGTATGCATTCTCTGATAAGTGGTTATTAGCCCAGAAGTTTGGAATACAGGAAGAACGACCCACAAACCACAAGAAACTTAAGAAGAAGGAAGACCAAAAGGTGGACATTTCATTCCTTCTTTTTTTTTTTTTTTAGTCAAAGCATTACTTGACCAAGGCCACCTATTTTTAAACATATGAATAAGCAAAAAAAGATAGTCCACCAAAATCTGGTTACATGAGTAAAGAGACTCAATTTTGAAACTTGCAAAAGCAGGACATTATATCCCATAAAAAGTTCTGTTTCACACAGAACACCTTACACAGAGATCTCAGAGCACAAAGATCTCTGCCATCTTGGACTCAACTTTCGGAGGAAAGACAAGCACATGGTCACTCACCTTCAATTGTTGTGAAGGAGGTAAGCTCTTAATGTTGCAGTGGCTCCAAATCAGCATTTTGTTTAACAAATGGAGACAGAGGAAAAATGGCCTTCCTTGATTTTCCAGATATTGGCAACTCCCATGACCTTCAGCATTCTGGGAAATCCTACCTGAGCCCTGTTAATGCTTTGTCTCATCTGAGATACCAGGGAGCATTATTCACTCAACAAGTTATAGAATCTCTACCCTAGTGCTGCTCACAGACCTTTCCCCCTGCTGTTCACACAACACAGAGGAGGGAAATGTTGACAGGGAAATTGGAATGTCAATCAGAATGTGTCTCTTTCCTTAGACATCATCCTTTCCCTGTAGGCTTAGATTTTTCAAAATCTACTTTAATGATGGTTCTCAAATACTTCAAACCCACCCCCCTCTAGCCCACCATCCAAAGGTAGGGTAGAAAAGATGGTAAATAGGACAAGGGGATGTGAACTTGTTTAGAAGTAGTTCTTTGTCAGTAATTCCAATCTCTGTTGTCAGGACACCAGCAGTCCAGTTCAATAGTGTCAGGATACCATAGTCTAGTTCAAAGAGTATCACCAAACAGGAATCAGAAGTAGTGGCACAATCCAGCAGAAACAGCCAGGCCTGTACAGAATCGGCATGAGTCAGTGAGAGCAACCAGAACCAATTGAAAAGCCAGTAGAAGTTCTCTGCTGTGTCTCTCTCAACAAAGTAACGATCAGAAAAGATAAGAGACCAACAAAGCGTTGCACAGCTAGCAATGCAAACACTCTATCACTGTCTGTTGGGTTCTACTTATATTCTCTCCAAATATCACACGTCTTCTCTTGGACAGCAAAACATCACATGCGTCTGCATCACATGATACAACCAGAAATCTCCACTTCACTGCCCCACCCTGACAAGGCTATTTCCTTAGATGTCTCCAAGCCATCCTTCTACTACTCAGTCTTCCTCTTAGAGAAGTCCAAGATGCAGGAAAGTCAGATGCAAAGCGAATTGACCCTGCAAACACTGTTAGGCCAAGGACAGTGAAAGGATTCTTACTTGCAGAAAAACCCAGGCCAGCTAAGGAGACAGGCCAAACATTCAAGGACCATGCCTTTTTACTTGATTCCTTTCTCCCCAGTTTCCAGAGGCAACAAGAACTGCAACATTCATTTTAGGCATCCTAATTTGAATCACAAGTTTGGATCAAAAAGTGGACTCTGCACCTCAGTACAAAGGGAGAATAAAGGAGGAAGAGGAGAGGGGGAGGGAGAGGGGGAGGGGGAGGGAGAGGGAGAGGGGGAGGAGGAGGAGGAGGAGGAGGAGGAGGAGGAGGAGGAGGAGGAGGAAGGTAGAGAAGGAGGATAGAGGGTAAAAGGAGGTAATGATCCCATATCCCTAGTGTTTCCTCAAAACACTGTTCCAGGGAAAACCTGGACAGCAGAGGGCACCTTTTCCTCTGGCTCAGCAGAGGAAAAGATGACACAGCATGAAATGAGGAGGTGAAGGAAAGGATGCTAAAGACTTAGTAGTAGCTAAATGCCTTAGCATTTGCCTTTTGAAAGCCTGAGAGGTCAGCAGGGGACATCAGCAGAGAATTCCCAAGTCATTTGTTTTTTAACTCATTCATTCAAGGAGTGATGGGAGCTGCATATTTTCAGTTGTAATCTTTTTAATTGTGAACTATATGAAGCAATAAATCAGACCTGAACTTTATTGTACATTCATTAGAATTTCTCCCTCCTTTAGCCTAGAAATCCAAGTTCAGATTCTGTCTCTACATGACTTTAGGTAAGTCACCAATTCTCAAAACTATGAAACTTCTCCTTACAAGAGATGGTTAACCAGTTCTGCAAGACCATTGAAGAATCAGACAACAGTTTGAAAGCAAAGCCAGTAGGCTGCATGAGGAATGTACAGAGCAACTCTAGTCCAAGTGATCAGAGAGAAAAGTGATGTGATATGGATATATCCCCAGGTGGCCCCTCCCCCTGGTACTCTTGGCTGGCTAATTCAGTTTCCAAGGCAACACTCACAGTGACTTGCAAAAGGGAAAGTCCTATTACTGAAGGGTGTAGTGAAATGGTCAAATGTCTATGATGTGACAATTTATCAGATAATACACCACCACACAGATCTGAACTTGCATGTTAACTTGTGAACACACATATGCATTCATGAATATCTTGGTACCTCCAAAATCATTTAATTAATACATAGGAGATAATAGGATAAAAGAAACAAAGGAAGGAAAAGTTAAGGTGTAAAAGAGTTGGGTGCATGTCAGAAAAACAACTTCAATAATTAGCCTGATGCATGTCAGATTCTATTAAATTGTGGTCACAACTTAACTGTTATTTACCATTTAAGGATAGCACATATATTTGCAAGTTGTTTTACTGTCATTATATAGCTATTCTGTGAAAGACAATTAAAGCAAAGCCACTTTAAATGAGGGATTCAAAGGGACACCATTGTTTTGCAAATAATGTGGTATGTAAATGCAAATTATCAAAATCCCTATTATAGGGAAAACTGTTTTATCATTTCTTATTAGACCAGCATGTAAATATGTTAATAGTGCTCTGATTTATAGAGCATTTTTCTCCCTAAAAGATCAACATGCTTAGCCATGCATTATTTAACAGATCCTCCCAACCCTAAGGCATGAGAAAATCCATTCATTCCCTAATTCTTTCCCTGAGATACTCTCACAATGCCAAGCTCAAAACAGGTACTCAAGGCTCATCAACTGAATGAAAAGAGGAGGTGGCCTTTCCACAAAGCTCACACACATCAGTAGCTGTCTGCAGAAAATGAAGGACAGGTTGGCCATGAACTAGGGAAGCACCAAGGAATTCAAATGACTTGGCAAAAATGGAGAAGATCAAAAGACTTACATGCATGAGTGAATTGAGGCAATTGCTAACACATAGAAGTCTATTCTTCTAAACACTGGGAAATGAAACTGAGGGAGAAAAAAAGAAATTATGGGAAAATTTACTTGTAATTGCTGAGCTTAATGTTCTGAAGAAATAACCCCAATGGAGCTATAATCTGTACATGTTAAGTGTTGGAGAAGCCAATAAAAATGTAATCCCAGGAGAGCTGCATCTTCATTTGCCTGGCAGAGCCAGAGCCTCATCAGTGGTGTGAGCACAGCCGCCTACACTTGAGATTCTCCAGGAACCTGACTTATATGCAAAGCTCATCTTAGAGTTCACACACATACTTAACTGCAGAACTCATTTTTAGAGACATACTATTAACCCTTTGTGAAACTAACAGACTATGGAATAGTCTGGAACATGCTAGTTTGAAGAATAGAAAAACAAAGCAGAACAGATGCTCCCATGTGCTCATATTTTCTGAAAAGAGGTAAACCTCAGTCTTGCCTATTTTGGCCAGCTTTAAGTTCAGTTCCTGTGCATACTCAGGTGTATAAAACACCACTGTTATGTATTCTTACTATTCTGTGACTTTAACTGGAATGTGTATATGACACCTTTAGCTATTATTGATTTTACATGAAAATACAGTGTTTTATGGGAGTTGTTACTGTCAATTTTTCACATTATTGAAACACAAGCCACTGCCCTGCTGTGATAGTTGATTGAGCATGTGCTATGTATGCATGAGCAGTCTATGGATCCCACAGAATGCACAGCCATCCTGGCCCTAGTTGGGTGATAAAAGTGTCATATTTCTATCCCATTCTGAAGATAGATGAAGAAAGCAGTAGTCTGATTACACAGAGCCACAAAGACAGACACTTGGTCACCCGGGAGATCTGTGGACTCATAAAATCACCGTCATAAAGGGCATATGGTGACCTTTTCTAAGCCTGGAACTTACTCAGTTTTCACATGATATTTTTTTCCATTCTCCCTGTTAACCCAAAGTGGGTGGGATTTTGTGGTAGAAACTGATCAAATATGGGGATATGCCACTATCTAGTAAAAAGCAAATATATACATTTTTCCCAAGTCTTCATAGTACATGTAGAAGTTTACATGGGCCTAAAATACAAAACTGGATGTTCTCAACTGTAATAAATAATCTAACACCCAAAGCAAAGGACTTTAAAAGAAAAAGAATGAACCTACAAATTTGAAACATAAGCCATTAAACCAACTGCTGGGAGCCTCTAGAAGTGTTTCTTATATTTTTACCATTGTGAACAAAATAATAAATAATACTAAAATGAAAATCATTTTATTTAAAACTATTTATCAAAAAAATTATTAATGTGGACATTTCTTGAAACTGTGTTATATATCCCTTATCAGTTTCCAAAAGTTCTGAGACTGTTGTTTGTTAGTCTGTCAATGAACTGACCCTAGGAATAGCCCTATCCCATCCATACACACAGGGAAATCTGGAAATTAGAACAGGCCGCTGCAGACTCCACACCCATGTGTTTATGTCCAGCTAGTCCTCCTCTGCTCTATCTTTTCTTCATTCACAGTCTCAAATTTTGACTTGACTTAGAACCCATTTTCTTTTCATGTATCGGTGTATGTATAGGGAGGGGGCTTGTGTATAGACTCCTCCTTATGCTTTGAGGCATGGTCTCTCAATTAAACCCACCTAGACTAGTCTAATCAGATAGCTAGCTCTGATTCTCTGTGTCTTCTGCTACCCTAGTGACTTAGTCAGGGTTTCCATTAATGCACAAACATCAGGACCAAGAATCAAGTTGGGGAGGAAAGGGTTTATTCAGCTTTCTTCCACATTGCTGTTGATCACCAGAGGAAGTCAGAACTTGAACTCAAGCAAGTCAGGAAGCAGGAGCTGATGCAGAGGCCATGGAGAGATGTTCCTTGCTGACTTGCTTCTCCTGGCTTGCTCAGCCTGTTCTCTTATAGAACCCAAGATTTCCAGCCCAGGGATGGCACCACTCACAAGGAGCCCTACCCCCTTGATCACTAATTGAGAAAAAGCCCCACAACTGGGTCTCATGGAGGCATTTCCCCAACTGAAACTCCCTTCTCTGTGATAACTCCAGCCTGTGTCAAGTTGGCACACAAAACCAGCCAGTATACCTAGCTACACAGTATTAACATGGGTACTAGGAATATCAATTCCAGTTCTCACAGGTTGGGGGCAAGAGAGGACCATCTCTCCAGCATATAGTCCAGCCTCTAAAGCTGTGGGTAGCAAGCCCAGACAGGGCCTATAACTAAACAGTAAAGTGATGTGCAAAAAAAAGTAAAGGCAACAGTAAAAGATTTCTTATCAAAACTTAATTCAAATCAAAGGTATAAGGAATCTGCGATGTCTCCTGGTGCTTGCTCATGTTGCAGCCCTGGCACTGTGTGCACTGTGCACCTTGCATGCCATTGTTCTACAAAATGTCATCAAATGATGGCTTAACAGCCACAGCTCTGATTCCAGATTACTATATGATTATATGATTCCAGAATGTTATGTATAAAAGCATATTTATATATTCTTACTATACATAAAAAGTTGTCTGCTCTTACAGAAATGTAGAGATTAATCACTGAAAACAGACTTCTAATATTGCAATAACAGCCTCAGAATGTATCAAGTCAGTATATCTTTGGATTGTACTGTGCAGTGGAAATAGAGTTTTAATATTTTCCTATGGTCATTTCTCACTGTGTATCAAATTAGCACATCTTTTGATTTTTAATGTGTTGTTTGATTTCAAGAATTGCTCATTTGATATTGAAAAGAATCATTAAAAAAATTTTGGCTTGGGATCAGGAAAGAATTCCCAACAGTTTCTGAAATGATCCTAACCCTGATTCTTCTGACATTTGTACTACACAGTTATTCAAAATGGTATTTTTAACATGAATGATTAAAAATCGAAGTACTGATTTTCTCTCTGGTGACTTTCTAAGGCGGGACCAGCCGGGAGGCAGAGGCCTCAGGAACTGCAGGGGAGTCGCAGGGCTGCAGGGACAGTATCCTCTCAGCTTCCAAGTGACAGAGCTGGATCAGCGACCATCTCTGCCCTTTCTCTGCTAGTGGAGGTCCTGCGTCCAAGGTGTGCTTCAGCCCAGAGACTCAGGTGAGATCTGCCATTTTCTCTACGGTGACTTTCTAAGGCGGGACCAGCTGGGAGGCACAGGCCTCAGGAGTTGAAGGGGAGTTGCAGGGCGTCAGGGACATGACAAGCTCTAGTCAGAGACACCAAGAACATCTAACACCAGAGATCAAGAGATGGCGAAAGGCAAACACAAGAATCCTACCAACAGAAACCAAGACTGTTTCGCTTCATCAGAACCTAGTACACCCACCTGAGCAAGCCCTGGATATCCCAAAACACCGGAAAAGCAAGATTTGGATCTAAAATCCTATCTCACAATGCTGATAGAGGAACTTAAGAAGGACAAGAATAACTCCCTTAAAGAAATACAGGAGAACACAGGTAAAGAGGTACAAGCCCTTAAAGAGAAAACAAAAACATCCCATAGAGAATTGCAGGAGATCACAAGTAAACAAGTAGAAGCACTTAAAGAGCAAACCCAAAAATCCCTTAAGGAATTGCAGGAAAACACAAACAAACAGGTGAAGGAATTGAGTAAAACCATTCAGGACCTAAAAATGGAAGTAGAAACAATAAAGAAATCACAAAAAGAGACAACTCTGGAGTTAGAAATCTTAGGAAAAAAGTCAGGAAACATAGATGCAAGCATCATCAACAGAATACAAGAGATAGAAGAGAAAATCTCAGGGGCAGAAGATAACATAGATAACATTGACAGAACAATCAAAGAAAACGCAAAATGCAAAAAGACTCTAACCCAAAACATCCAGGAAATCCAGGATAAAATGAGAAGACCAAATCTAAGGATAATAGGTATAGAAGAGAGTGAAGACCTCCAACTTAAAGGGCCAATAAATATCTTCAAAAAAATTATAGAAGAAAACTTCCCTAACCTAAAGAAAGAGATGCCCATGAACATACAAGAAGCCTACAGAACTCCAAATAGACTGGACCAGAAAAGAAATTCTTCCCGACACATAATAGTCAAAACACCAAATGCACAAAACTAAGAAAGAATACTAAAAGCAGTAAGGGAAAAAGGTCAGGTAACATATAAAGGCAGGCCTATCAGAATTACACCAGACTTCTCACCAGAGACTATGAAAGCTAGAAGATCCTGGGCAAATGTCATGCAGACCATAAGAGAACACAAATGCCAGCCTAGACTACTATACACAGCAAAACTCTCAATCACCATAGATGGAGAAACCAAAGTATTCCATGACAAAACCAAATTCACACAATATGTTTCCACTAATCCAGCTCTTCAAAGAGTAATAAATGGAAAACTCCAACACAAGGAGGGGAAATACATCCCTGAAAAAGCAAAAATGTAATCTTCCAACAAAACTAAAAGAAGATAGAGACATGAATGGAATGCCAGCTCTAACTACAAAAGTAACAGGAAGCAACAATTACTTTTCTTTAATATCTATCAACATCAATGGACTCAATTCACCAATAAAAAGACATAGACTATCAGATTGGGTATGTAAACAGGACCCAAAATTTTGCTGCATACAGGAAACCCACCTCAGTGACAAAGACAGACACTACCTCAGAACAAAAGGCTGGAAAACAATTCTCCAAGCCAATGATCCCAAGAAAAAAGTTGGATTAACCATTCTAATATCGAATAAAATGGACTTTCACCCTAAAGTGATCAAAAAAGATAAGGAGGGACACTTCATATTCATCAAAGGTATGATCTACCAAGATGAACTCTCAATTCTGAACCTCTATGTTCCAAATGCAAGGGCATCTACATTCATAAAAGAAACTTTACTAAAGCTCAAAGCACACATTACACTGCACACAATAGTAGTGGGAGATTTCAACACCCCACTCTCTGCAATGAAACAGAAACTAAACAAGGACACAGTGAGACTAACAGAAGTTATGAAACAGATGGATCTAACAGATATCTATAGAACTTTTTATCCTAAAACAAAAGGATATACCTTCTTCTCAGCACCTCATGGTACCTTCTCCAAAATTGACCATATAATTGGTCACAAATCAGGCCTCCACAGATACAAGAAGATTGAAATAATCCCTTTATCCTATCAGATCACCATGGTCTATGGCTGCTACTCAATAACAATATAAACAATAGAATGCCCACATACATGTGGAAGCTTAACAATACTCTACTCAATGATAACTTGGTCAAGGAAGAAATAAAGAAAGAAATTAAAGACTTTCTAGAGTTTAATGAAAATGAAGCCACAACATACCCAAACCTATGGGACACAATGAAAGCAGTCCTAAGAGGAAAACTCATAGCT
>JADRCD010196834.1:7425-38158 GCA_019843815.1 Montemys delectorum | reverse complement strand
TTCCTTCCTTCCTTCCTTCCTTCCTTCCTTCCTTCCTTCCTTCCTTCCTTCCTTTCTTCCTTCCTCTCTCTCTCTCTCTCTCTCTCTCTCTCTCTCTCTCTCTCTCTCTTTCTTTCTTTCTTTCTTTCTTTCTTTTTCTTTTTAGTGGCAACTAATATTTGCAAAGTACAGTTCCATAATACTTTTGTTAGCTAAATGAAGTATGGAAGATGCTAAGAGCTATACTCACATGATTGACCCCAAATTCCTGCTCCATCTGTTTGTGATACAGGGGCTATTTATGATTTAAAAATCAAAGGCCCATGTTTTCAGTCCCTTCCCACTGCCATTACTGGCCTTCAAGTTATTTACCTAGTATACCTTAGTCAGCATTTCCCACAGTCAGATGGATTGATCAACTGTGTCAACACACATAAACATGTCACTCTTAATGTCTTTTCCAGTTATTACGTAGGAAGTCAGAGATGAGTGAGATTAACAGAGGGAAAATGCCAGAGGTAACGATGCTCAATAAAGCCGTCAGGATTTAAGTCATATATTAGTAGCATGTCCTGACTCTATAAATGAGAAAAAAAAATTCAAACTGCACATTAAACAATATTAACCCAAGCAGCTCTGAGTGAATTAATTATAGGCTGTACTGAAAAGTTTTCTCAAGAAATGTAACATGCCTTCACTGTGTGTGTGTGTGTGTGTGTGTGTGTGTGTGTGTGTGTGTGTTGGATAAGCTGAAAGAGCTTGTCTAACATAAACCAAATTGTTAGGATAAGTTTTCATTTAATACAAAATTTACCTCAAAGAGAACACAATCATTGTTTAATTAAAAGTATATTTGGGCATTACATTTGAATTTATGTTAGCATTACTGCAGATCTTGTGTTATTTCAAATAGACTATTGGTAAATGTTTTAAATAACTTTCCAAATTGAAAAAAAATAGTCCCTGAGTTTGCTGAGCTTGACAGTTTTCCTTGTATAAATACTCCCAGCATGGCCAGCATCAAGCTCACAATCTGCTGTCACCGAGCTGCATTGTGGAGAATCTGCACAGCTGACTTTGTGAGCAGCTAGGAGTTGGCCATGGCACACATGTAATTGTTCCTTATTTCAAAAAATGCAAGGTAGACATGATGTCTAAAACCAGTGGTAGGGAAGGATTTGCCATTACAATGAATGAAATAGACCCTTTTTAGGAGTCTGTATCACTGAAGAACCCAACGTGTGAAGAAGAACCAGATCAATCTCTGTGACATTTAAAGGCCAGTATAGTTCTCATTAGGCTTGTATTATAGATGCTATTGCATAGATGGTTAATTACCAAGAAGTGCTACATATCATATAAACCAAGAAGAAAGAACTTTAAATATTTTCACTGTGAAGAATTCATAAATTCTCAAGGAGGCAGATAAATTCAACCTGAAGAGAGTATAGGGAGAGACAACCGGGATAGGTGGGCATTTAGGGGACAATACTGAACCTAGTGCAGTGGAAACTTCCTGGATCCTATGCCTGCGACTCTAGTGGGAGTCCATCTTCTGAATTGTCCATCTTCTGTAACCAGGTTAGGTTCCCAGGGATAGCACTGGGACACCAACCCAGCCACAAAACCTATGACTTGTCTTGCCTGCAATACTCATAGATCAGTGCCTTTCTCAGCCATCATCAAAGAAGTTTCCTTCTGCAGAAAATGGGATGGGAACAAATAGAGAGAGCCTCAGAGAGATACACAGAGAATACAAGACCTCGGAACATGCAGCTCTAAATGAGTTTTCCTATCAAAGCCCTCTCCTCCTCGGTGCTCAGGGAATGCTGTGGAAGAGAAGGCAAAAAGAGTGTAAGAGCCAGAGGGGATGGAGGACATCAAGAAAACAATGCTTAATAAATCAACACCATCAAAGCTCATGTGAACTCATATAGACTGAAGCACATTTTACAGGGTTTGCAGAGGTCTGCACCAGGTATTCTGTGTATGCTATGGCTTCCAGTTAAGTGTTTTTATAGGATTCCTTAGTGTGTGAATGAGCGAGTGTCTGATTTTTGGCTTCTCTTAGGCTCTTTTCCTTCTTTTTGTCTTGTCCAACTTTGACATGTTTATTTTATTTTATCATGTTATATTATAGCATATTTTATTAATATTTCTTAGAAGCCTATATCTTTAATGAGAGACAAAAGGGAATAGATGTGGATGGGAGGAGTGGTAGGGAAGAGCTGGGAGGAGTTGAGGCGGGGAGAAGAAGTAAAGGAAAGAGAAGAATATTTCTTATCTAGCCTAAAAATCTTTCCTCCAAAATCTAAAAACTGCCTAACAAAACCCACAACAGCAGGCATGGGAAGCTCTCCTTTGAGTCGTTGGGTAGGTTTGTCCAACCTCAAAATATTCTCAGAATATTACAGACTATTTCCATTATCCTTGGTTGGCTCTTAGATGTGGAAGGTAAGCCCCTAGTGCTGAAGGTGCTATGTATTCAGACACAAATCCCAGAACTGGAACTGACCTGAATGCCTCCTCCAAGACAATGGCTTTCATAGTATCAGAAAGCACAATCTACAGTTCCAAAGGAGGGATGCAACCAATAGTCTTATCCAGATATGATGCCTGTGAATCATAACAATGACCTGCATGGAACAATAATTTAAGCACATGTACTTTGGTGGTAGCTAGCAGGTCTATGATCAGACTTAAGACACTGTCAACAGGAAGGAAACTATGCCTGGTAACGGAAACCTACCTGACTAAAAGTAGTGAAGTCATTGAAGTTGGAACACAATGTGCAGTCATGACTGTACTCACCCAGAATATTCTCAACTATGCTATAAGTATTTGTCTTTATTTATATTTACGGATAAGTGTAGTCTCCACCCTTCATCAAGGAAACTTCTCTTTGCAGCAGACAGAGACTATTACAGAAAACCATAACCAGTCAAAATGTAGAATTATGGAACCCTGTCTCAGTGGATGCATATACAAATTACTCTTGCACCTAAAAATGATCAAGGAACACTACAGAAGAGAGGTAGTAAGATTGTAAGAGTCAGGAAATCAGGAAGTTTCTTGTGAGATTGCATCTTCAAGGAATGTCAAAAGCTACATACATAAAGTCACACCAATGTGACTCCCTAAACATGAGCAGAACAAGAACAACAACAGACATGCTCTAGTGAATGGAGGAGAGTCTAGGAGGCCTCAAACCTTCACAAAGAACTATGGGCAACTGAGGAATGTTGAGTGACAGAAACAGTCTCCCTCCAGGGAAGGACACACCAGCTGGTTGGTTCATCAGAAATGGCCAGTGTCTAAAACATGCACATAAAGAACACTACACAGACTTAGCAAGTTGTACTGAGGAATATACCTGTATAGACACATGCACATACTCATGTAACAATAATAGATGAAAAAAAGAGGGCATGAATTTGAAAGAGACCAAGAAGGAGTATATAGATGGGTCTGGAGGGAGGAAAAGCAAAAAGGAGGAATGATGTGATTATATTATAATCTCAAATAATAAGAGAAGTTATAACAAAGAAATATGTCAATAAAACCAAATGAACCAAAACAGCCTATCAATTCTTCAAGTGAATCCAATAGGAGACAATATGTTCCTTTAGATTCTTTTTATTTAACTGGCAGTTATACCAGTATTTCTGCCACTTCTAAACTATTAAAGCATAATGCTTACTCATTTGAACCATGATCTTATACTGAAACATCTTAAACAAAAGCTTAGATTCCAATACATTTTACCTTGTTCTTCTACTGAAAAACATATAAAAACTATGTTGTTGGTGGTGGGGAAATGTTCCTTATTCTTGTAGGTATAATAATGCAGGGCTGTCTTATCCATAAGTTGTTTACAACAGCATCCGATAGTAAAGTAGTGGTACACTCTAGGATTATGTCATGAAAGATGGTGCCTCTAATGGGTAACTTTCAGATAATTAAGAAGATGACTATATACAAAATTTGGACAGGCCTTAAAGAAACAAAACATGCTAGATTTGAATTGAGAATAGTGTATGACAAGAGGGAGCAAGTCCTATCAGTTCCAAGAACTTAATATCATAGTATGCAGTGTGGTATGGGTCACTGTATAGGACAGTGCCTTTAGAGACACATCCAGCTCTTGTCCTCCCACACAGAAAGACCAAGAGCAATATTGTTTGGACCTCATTGCCATCAGCAGTCTCCTGAAATTACTACCATCCAAACCTAATAAAAAGCCAGAAGAACCCTTGACATAGGCCAAAGAGGAGAAACTCTTGTGCTAGCCAAATACTGAAGAGTAGGAAAGGAATCCAGAGGGACAAATGAAAGGTGTTTTCAGAGATGATTTCAAGAGAATGGAATAAGTACAGACAAAAGCTGCCAATTTTGATAGATTTTTTAAAAAAAATTGTTGTTATTAATAAGCAAGAATGTACTTAGACCCTAATTTCTGCAGGGTTTATGTTAGAACACTAGCATGTTCAAGTACATGTTTTTAAAAGCAGGGTTAGCATCTGTACTGGCTGATTTTGTGTGTCAACTTAACACAGGCTGGAGTTATCATAGAGAAAGGAGCTTCAGTTGAGAAACTATGAGATCTAGGTGTAAGGCATTTTCTCAATTAGTGATCAAGGGGGTAGGGCCCCTGTAGGTGGTGCCATTCCTGGGCTGGGAGTCTTGGGTTCTATAAGAAAGCAAGTTGAACAAGCCAGGGGAAGCAAGCCAGTAAGGAACATCCCTCCATGGCCTCTGCATCAGCTCCTGCTTCCTGACCTGCTTGAGTTCCAGTCCTGACTTCCTTTGGTGATCAGCAGCAACATGGAAGTGTAAGCTGAATAAACCCTTTCTTCTCCAACTTGTTTCTTGTTCATGATGTTTTGTGCGGGAATAGAAACCCTGACTAAGACAGCATCTGAACTTGATGCACTCTAAAGTAATGAGGTGTTTCCAAAGTCCACATAAATATTAGGAAGAATAGTTGGTTCTCTCTCCTCAGACTCACTGTGTGTGTGTGTGGTATGCTTTATGTTGTAAGAGGGTAGATGGATTTTTGAACAAGACAAGACTTCACATTATGCCATGACCTAGACAGAACCTGAAACCTAAATATCATCTGTAAGTCATATGAACCCATATGATAGATACAATATATAGATCCTGTTTTGATACAGAATTATATGAACATCACTGAGAATGAAGAAAGAGTGAAAAGCCAGGAACTAGAGAGACTCAAAGTGTAAACAACATAGTGATAAATTGTGGTACATCCAGAAACTGCAAGGTAATTTCATGCTTGCACTGCCTGCACTCTTAGACCCTCCATGAATCAAGCAGCAGCACTATCTACCCCTAATGTGGATACAGAAAATGCTAGAGTCTGAGGACAAGAGGCACTCAATGGGATACGAAATTTCCTGGGACAGAACTAAACCAGTCATTGCAATGGAAGAATTACCATAGTGAATAAATCCTGTTACTAGTAATTGGTACCAAAAAAGATGAGGAAGACCTCGGCCTCAGACTAAGTATTAATAACACATCTAATAACATATAAAAGATTGCATAATATAAATAGAACTATTGATAAATAAAGGTAAAACAGAAGGGAGAAGAAAATGAACGTTAGAGCAAATAAGTGAAGCAGTAGGATCAGAGCTTTGGGAGTCTAACAAAAGCCATGCCTTCTAAGGTAGGTATTTCAAGGGTATACAGCAGCAAGGGAGATTAGAAACATCTAATACAGCAGTACATGTGGAATATAAATGATATGATCCCAATTGTATTCCTTACTACCCAACACAAAGAAAAACCTGGAGGGCTTAGGCACAGGCCAAAACTTTCAGGACAATATAAAACACTTAAATTTCATTCTTCATGATCACATGAATATATGAAGTTCCTAGATTGTAATAATGCAGTCTTTGATATTTTTATATTGCATATAACCTTTCCCCACATATATGGCTTCTTTTAGCCCCTAGTGTTTTGTCAGGCTTCTGTTTTGTTATGGCAAAGAAATGACACCATTGCCCAGGATGACGCTGGCATCAGCCATCAGCTTGTCTACAGGGCAGAGCCCACTATTCTTACTACTGTCTTTTCACAAAGACATTTTCTGTAGCACGGCAATGTGCTTTTCTTTGTTTACTTCCTTTTAAAAAATCAATCATAGTTCACAGAGGTCATGGTATGAGTGTTTTCTCAAAAGCACTTTGCTTTTGTAAATAATTTTCAAATAGCACATGCCTACTAGTTGGGATAGCCTCCTTTAACATCAAGTGTTGCAATCTTGGACCCATATTAGTTTTAGTACCTACAGAATATACTAACTCCCCACCTCATCCCCCAGTGCATTATTCCATATTTTACTTTAGTCAGTTTTCATCAGTGATCAATATCATC
This sequence comes from Montemys delectorum, assembly GCA_019843815.1. Taxonomy (NCBI): domain Eukaryota; kingdom Metazoa; phylum Chordata; class Mammalia; order Rodentia; family Muridae; genus Montemys; species Montemys delectorum. The sequence continues at coordinate 31,771 of JADRCD010196834.1, read as the reverse complement.
CATTCTCAGAGGCCATTGTTTGTGAAGCTGAGGTCCAATGTTGGTAAGTAACACTATCTACAGCCTGAAGAAACTATTTCACAAAAGCACAGATATATTTTTAAGACTTCATTTCAAAAATGTTAAAATGGGAAAAATTTTCACTTATAATCAACTATGTTGATTTTACTATTTTACATTTTACATATTTTATATACAAATGTACATTTTTCTTTTTTAAAAAAGGAGAGCACAAATTTAACTCAATAAACAATCCTATAGTTAGCTATTGTAGTGTCTAAAGAAAAAGGAAGGCTTAGCACTGTGCTGTGGGTGTGTTTTCTCAAGGTCATTTCCCAAGTAGTAGTTCTTTAAATGGATAATGAAGAGTTGATTGTTTTGAAAAGCATCTTTCTAAAAACAAACGAACAAACAAGAAACCCCCATATGACTACAACATCACCTTATTCAAAGAACAGAATCTACATCTCAGAGATGAAGTAGAAGGAATTTAATTAAGACAAGGAGCAGCTGTCTTTGCTGCTGCCTAGGATCGTGGGTTTCTACTCACCTGAGCCTTCAGTGAAGTTGCTGATGACAGAACTGCCCCCAGCTGAGCTGCATCTCTTGGCATCCTTGAACTGCTGCCTCCGCCTAGCCCACTGGTCTATTGCTTCTTCCTGGGAACCATCACTGGCTCTTCCACCTCTTAGAATCAATTCCTGTGATAGCTTTCGGGAGTTATTGATCTCCAAATTCTGGTCTAGATGAAACCATATTAAATTTCAAAGTGAGACATCAGCTCAAGATAGGATATGAAATGAAGTTTTAAAGCAGAACTGAAAAAACTTTTCATTCAGTTCCTTCATGGTTCACTTGCTAAGTTGGAGAGAAAATCAGAGATGTAAATTAAGATATAGGTTTATATGGTGTCAAACCACTGCCTTCTATTATTACAAGCAATGACTTAATTATTAGAAGAAAAATCTTATCAATACAATATCACAGTACAATTCAACTGAAAACATTAAAAAGGAAATCTGAAATGCATAAACATAAAACTTAAAACCTAGAAAATAATTTCATAATGTAGAATTGCTTAAAATTTTACTTTTTGATACTATACAAAAGGCAAGCAACATAGATTTGAAAACTTGACTAATTTATTCTGCTCCTAGAAATGAATGAGTTTTTATAATTTCTCTTTGATTCAGTTTAGAATCTTCTCATATATTCAAATTGGGAGAAAGCACATGGCCTGTATCACTTATGCTTTGATATATACATAAGAAAGTACTGAATTCCACCAACTATAAATTTAAATATTTACACCTATTCTATTGCTTGGTGTTGGTACTCTTAGGCTTGCAAAAGATATCAAGGAAATCTCACCCAACCTCACGGTATATACTTGTGGTAGTTAGGTTTTGCCAACTGTACACCAACTATAGTCACCTGGGAAGAGGGGACGTAAATTGAGGAGGTGCCTCCATCAGACTGGACTGTGGCATGTCTGTAGGGGCATTTTCTTGATTAGGGACTGATGTGGGAATGCTCATCCTCTGTAGACATTACTACCCCTATGTTTGTTCTTTGGCTGTGTGTGAAAGCAAGCTGAACAAGCCATGAGAACAAGCCAGTAAGCAGAATTCCTTCATGATCTCCAACTCAATTGATGCTCTCAAGATTTGTCTTGAGTTCCTGGCCTGACTTTCTCAATATCAACTATAACATATAAGCTGAACAACCCTTCACTACCCCAAGTTGATTTTAATCAGTGCTTATTTCAGCAAGAGAGGCCAACAAGCTAGGCCAATAATTAAGTCACTTCTACTAATGTGTAGAGCTGTCAGTTCAACCTGTGACTAAATATAAATACCTCCCAAAATTCAAGTTTACTACCGATATTCCTTTTATACTTCAACTAGATAGATAGGTTTGCCGTGGTATTTTTAATCTAGGTCAATGTGTGGGCCTCTCCCTATTTCCATGAATATCCAGGGCGTGCATTGTGTTTTCTGTGAATCAGGTGATGCGCTGAGGCTGGATTGCAGGCACTAAAGCTCCTAGTGGAACCTGTCAAAATATATACTCTCACTTAAGTAGGACAATGTATTAATTTATGAAACACGAAAGTATAAGCAAGTGTTATGGTTTGAATGTATGTGTCCCTTGAAAGTTCCTATTTTGGAAATCAAGACCCAATATACTCATATTGAGATATTGAGACTTTAGTAAGTGATGAAATCTTGCCTTCTTTGACCTTATGAATAGGACAGTGTCCCATATAATTTCTGAAGAAAACTAGCCCAGCCATACTGCTCTTCTGTCTTCCAAGGCATATATATTGGAAGAAGAGATCTCTGTATCAGGAAGAAAGCACACTGCCACACTAAACACTGATTCCTTCACTCTGACTTTCCTAGCCTCCCCGTATTTGTTTTTGAAAAGTATCTCAGTACCAAAATTTTGTCATACCACTGTGTGACTGGATGGGCACTTTAAGAATGGACATGAAAGTAGTCCCCTTGTGAGTATGGGGGATCCAGGAAGTGGGGGAGAAAACGGAACTGGAGCAGCACTGGACCAGAACTGGGACAGGCTGGGATTTTTCATGTTAAGAAGCACATGTGTGGGAAGTCTCAGGTTCACCATAAGTCATTTTATTGAAAACTATCACAACAGTTGTCATTTTGTACCAGAGAATGGATAGATTTCATTCATCTTTCTGTTCCTAGCTATTGATTAAAAGCTTGGGATCTCAAATGTCCTCAAATCTGTAGTCTTTGCCAAGTCTCTTAGAATCATTTCTTGTTTTTTTTTAGAGCTATGGGGAAGCAAACTATTGTATATACTGTATGCAGATTATGTGTCATATAACATATAAATCACTGTTTAATCATGAATATGTCTACACCATATAAAATATCACTGAATTCTTTTTATTGTCTGTCATTTTCTCAGACTGACCTGGTTTTAGTTCTATCTTTGTTTTTTATATAATGTAGACTTTCTGGTTCATTGACATAGATCTTATGCACAGGTTTCAGCTAATTTTTAGCCAAAGAAATTCTACCCCAAGAAGTCTATGACTTATCTGGTAAAGAACTTAGACTTTTATTCTTAAAGGGGTAAGACACATATCCTTTCCTTTCTACTGCACTGACCCTCTTTCTTCTTGACAACCCAGCCTTATATCATGGCTTCTTGTGCGTGTCTGTGCACGTACACAGAGTTCGAGTGGGAAAAGATGTCTTACAAAATGCAAATAGCAGGGATTTTTTTGCCTATAAAGATTTTTCTTAAATTCTGGTGAAACAACCCAAGTTTTTCAAAGCACTTCTTACCCTGAAAAGTTTGTGCAATTTTGGCCTGAGATGGCAGGACAATAGTGTTAATAAAGTATAAAGGAAACCCAAAATATGAAAACATTTATACATTTAAATAGAATGTCTGTAACTATTTTATTTCTGAACTGCTTTCTGTATAAAAGTGCAAGGGTATGGTATTAGGCTATTACACGGAGGAACCTGATATGACTTCCCCAAATTCAACCAACAAATGCTCTAGAGTCTTTACATTAAGAGGCAGGTACTGTATAATGCTGTAGATGTACACTGGTTAGAAAAGAAAAACAATAAAACAGACCTTCATGAAACCCACAGCTTAGTTGACAAAGAGAATATAAACAAGCAAGTAAAATGTACAGAATATTAAAACAAAATGTTACATATGAGAACAAAATTTGGAAAAAGGACAAAACAAGGACAGCTCAGACTGCAATTGGAAATTTGGTTTCTGAAAAGTCCATACTGTGATTATTATGTGAAGAAAATCACAGAAGGAGGCACACTAAGAATGGCCCTGTGTCATCAAGGGAGGCAGGGAGAGAGCTTGTGGGGGTGAAGCTGTAAGGAGAGGACTGGGGTGGGGCTGTGATCAAATGTAATGGGAATAAATAAATAAACTAATGAAAAAAAAATGACCTGTGGGTATATGGAGAAAGACTGGTCCAAATTGCAGAAGCAGCCCACGGTAAGGGCCTGATGAAGAATGGTGGATAGGAGGTTTTAAAGATTCAAATAGATGAACTGTGGCTGGAACAGATTTATCAAGGAGAGAAGGAGTAAAAGATTGTAGGAACAGATTTTTGCTGAAATGTAGAGAATCGTGGTTGTTTACCAAGTGGGGACCATTTCAGTTTATTCAGAGTAATCTCATTTGTGGTTGGATTCTTCCTTGGATTTTTAGTTGTATTGAGAGAGGCAGTATATGGAGCAGCACACTTCTGGGAATAAAGAAGACAGCTTGAGAGGGATATTCACTGAGGTGAGCACATGTCCCCTCTGGGAAGCCTAAGAGCTCATGCTTTAGGTTCCCTTGCAGTTCTAAATAACTATGCACTGACACAAATATTGGAATTGATGGGGATGGCCTGGGATCTGGAGCTACACAGGTCCTGGCAAGCAGCCACTGGGATCAGCAGGGTTTGCATTAGGGTTGTCCTACAATGGAGGGAATTGTGTAGCTTTTAGATTTTTTTTTTAGATGATTTACTTTTCATAAATCAAATTTCATATTTTATGGCCACACTTATCCAATAGATTATGCTTTTTGTATTTGATTTCTACTTTTAAGATTTTAAAAACCTTGGAGTAAATAATTTTGCTCGTGCGTTTACATCCTTTCATTAAAAGAGAGACTATGAGAGGAGGAGAGACGGTGCCCCTCCTAAGTTTCTTCATTCTCAGTCTCATTTCTGAGCACACTAGGCACGCCATCTGCAATTTGGAAGACCATTTTAATTTATACTATTAAATATGCTAACATTAACTATTAAATAATTTGGACTCGCCAAGAAACAGAAGGATATTTTATGAAGGGACAAAAACAATGTTTTGCTGTTCCCAGATTGAAACCAGACAGACAGCATTATGTACTTAGGAAAAAGCTCCCACCTTAGCCCTTCTTGAGGGCTCAAGAGCGCCTGGGTTGTATCAATTGTTTGAGCAAGACCAGGCAACACAAAACAGAGGTTGGAGGGTAGCTGGAGTTAAAGGTCCTACGGATGGTTCAGTCGGGATTAGTTAAGGGTGTCTCTGGTTTTTGTCCTTTGGTTTAATTACTATTCCACACATCCTCCAGAGACATGAAAAACTCTGCCCGTGTAATACCCAGCTTGGTTTTAAAACACATTTTACTACAAGCATATCCTTCCTATTCTCTTAAACATGCTTGCCTTGCAAGACCAGAAGATGAGTAGGTTATTTAAGAGTGGCACCGACTAACATTTTTAAACAAAACTGATTTGCCAATATATCAGTCTTTTAAAGAGGAAAAAATATATTAAGCTGCAGCCATGATAATTTTTCTACACACTTATGTATATAGAGTTGGTTTTACTCTAAAGAAACAGGTTGATAGGTTCTCCTTCATATTGATCTAACTCTAAAATGCTCAACACATCTTGCCAATAAAGAAAAAATTCCCCAAGCAGTAAAGACGACTTGACCCAACATTGTTCAAATCTCCTACATATCACAATAATAAAATCCAAATATTCTGCAGGAAATCCACTGTACCTTTTAGGGCCTTCTGCTTCTGAGGTGACAACATGTTCACAGAGTGGTAGGAAGCGTCTGTGACGTATCTTTTTTTCCCACTTTCCTCACAGTGCACTCTTGATGCAGTCCTTTGGCACTCCGCTGGCTCCTGCTGGAACTTGTTCAGTCCACAGGTTTTGAGTTCTCTATTACTGTTTGGATCTTCATCGCTGGTTAGCATCTTATCAATAAGAAACAGCTTTTCTGTAGTCTGTTCTACAGAAGTGGACTCAGTAGAGTTTTGTGGAAAGTCTATTTGAGAACAGATTTCATTTTGATTCTCCCTAGTTAAGTCTACAAAATCTCGGTGGCATATATCCTTCACCACTGGTAGTGCCTGGCATGTGTCATCAACATTTTCCAGGTAGCCAGTCGACTCTCTTGGGTTTTTTATAGCCATGGGAGAGTTAGAATCAACTGTGCCTTCTTTGTAATTTTGAGTAGTGAGTCTCTGCTCTAACTCATGAGTTATGGAGGTCATGACTGGCACTTCTGTTCTGCTGAGGCCTGCCATCTCTACATGATTTGCATGGTCCTCTGTTTGATCCCATTCCACAGAGCTGTGAATATTGTCATGAAGTGGGCTCTTTGAAACAAGACTGCTGCAGGATGCATTCCTGACATCTGGACTCTGTGAGTTCTTCCTTTCTAATGGTTGTGTGTTTTCAGAAGAGTGGCTATGTAAAATAGTTGTGTTAACATCTCTGTAATGTACTTTCTTTTGCTCTGTCTCAACCCCAATATACTGGCTAAAGGAAATTGTGTTCCCAGGAGTCTCTACAGGTTCTGAACATCTGGTAACCCTTTGAGGTGGACTGAGTAAAGGAGAAGGTTTTGTAGCCTGTTCACCCGCAGGAAAAGATACAGAATTTGAGCTCTCATAGTCTTCTCCTGGTAGAGTTTTGTCACCTCTATAGCCAATGTTGTCTGCTTTTTCTCCCAAGAGCTGCAAGGTTAAGAAAGACAAAGGACAAAATGCAGAGTCTGAGGCATCTTGGATGGGAGTCATGCCATTCATAGTACTTAGGGGACCATTTGTTCCTGCTGTGCATGGCTGTACTTGGAAATCTGAGGTGATATTTTCCCTGACATCAGAGCTGTTTTTTCTCTCTTCATCCACATCTCTAGAATCCTCAAAAGACATTTTACTTAAATCCCCATTATTTAAACTTGTGGTCCTTAAGGTTTCAGATGAGGTAGGAAGGCAAGTGTCAGCTGTGAAGCAATGCTGCTCTAGGGGCTTGTCGTGAGTAATTTGTAAGACCTTCTGCTGAGAGGTAGCAGAGTCTGTCTCTTCAGAGTCATCGGGGGCTGAAGGCAGTGTGTTGAGTTTCTTCTTCTCTCTCTTGGAAGGTGAGCTTAGAGAAACCACAGTTGTGTCTGAATTCTCTTTCTGGACAATATTAACACTACAGGGAGTGTTGTGCAAAGCGTCTGAACTCTGGTTCTGGTTTTCAAGTCTCTGGTTTTCAGGGCGATTCATGCCAGGCTGTGAAGGAGACTCACAAGGTTCATTCATGGTGTGATTCGTGGTGTGATTCATGGTGTGATTTGTGGTGTGATTCAAGGAGCCTCTTCTGTGTTTTGTTGGTTTTCCTATGCTTTTAGGATGACATATATTGATGAATACATTCTGTCTTTTACTTACACATTCCACCATAATTTCTTTTCCTACAATGCTTATGTTCACTGAAGGGACCTCACTTCTAGAAACTTTTCTTTTGTATGTAGATGGAACCCTGTGTTTAACTTCTTCTGCCAGTACAGTACTGTATTTAGAGAAGCGACCCTGAGATTTGGTGCCTTTCCAGGCTTGTTGGACAGAATAACGTTGGTGACACGATGGACATCTCCTTTTTGTGAGGAACTGTGCTCCTGTTGTACAGGAGATATTTTTTGTGGTTTCCATGTGTACATTGAAAGCCCCACACTTGATTTCTCTAATGAGTTTGCCTTTGGCTGGCTTTAAGACCTGTACAGTGTTTGGGAAATCATCTGTTGTGATTTCCCCTGGTAACGATTGTTCACAGTCATTAAACATGGCCACTGGTAAGATTTCCTCTAGCTGATGAGAGATGGCCAGAGGAGGGTAACAATTCTCCATACTCATGTGTACGTTGCTGTAAGATGGAGCTTGTTTCTCATCTTTGACAAGAAGAGAGGAATTCTGTTTTCCATTTATAGAAGCAGATATGTATTCATCTCCATTTTCCTTCAATTTCCCTAATGCCCTAGTCTGATGAAACACAGCCTCTGAAGTGTGTCCCTTGATGTCCTCTTCAAAATCTTTTACATTTTGGGGGCATGCTTGACCAGATGGCTGAGATGTACCTAAACACAAAGAAGAGAGGAAAGAGAAATGTTTTATGTCCACTTAAAGAACAGATGTTTCAAATCACAGGATGAATATAGAAATATCATCTGTAACTATTTTGGGTAACAGTTTCCATTGGTTTCCATGAAAGTTCTGTCCAAATAAATGTGTTATTTTACATTAATTATCCTAGGGTGCAGAATAATTTGGTAGTTTAGAAAATAAACTTAAGGCAACTTCTGAAATTGAGTTAAATTTAAAAAAATGGATGCAACTAATTTTTAAATGCCATATCTTGATAAGATGCTAAGTGATATGCCCTAAAATTTAAATGTAGCATTCTTCCACAGCCTATGTCTAACTTCATGTAATTCCACAGAGTTAAAGATTCTGGTAAAGAGGATACAGGAGAAATTAGTATTGTCTATAGATTGCCTTTCAAATACATCACATGGATTCCATTGCCTTAAACATTTTTTTGGGTATCTTCACAAGTTCAAATTCCCATGGCATCCAGGCAAGGTTAACACATAGAGTAGGCTTGATACCCATATTTATCTCTAGCTAATAGTTGCTGTGGGTATCATGGGGGGAGGGGAGGAGATCACTTACTGCTAGATTCACACATTTTCCAAGAGAGCACTTAGAATCTCTATTCATTTACTTTGAAATCACCTTGCTCTTGAGGATTGGCTCACGTTGTTAAGGCTCTTTCTAAAATTGGAGGTCAATGCATGAAGACACCACATATAGCCCAACGATTGTCAACAGACATCTTGTATTTTTTTTTTTTACTATTTACTAAAATTAAATATTTTTCTTTTACCTTCTGAAGTTTGTTAACATGGATATGAGGCATCTGATTTTGTATAAAAATACTGTGAATAAAACATGTTATATTTCAAATAATATATAAGGGTATTATATATTAAAGTTAAAGAAAACAGAAGAATGACAACAGATGCTAGTACTATGGCAATTAATGAAGCAGATGTACCAAAGCATAGCTTAAATGTCATTTGCCTTTGTTTATTTATTTATTTTTTATTTATTTATTATGTGTATGTATGCATGCACATGTGCATGTACATGTATGCACACACATACACACACACATGTGTGTGTGTGCATGTGTGTGTGTGTGTGAGTGTGCACCATGATGTGTATATAGAGGTCAGAAGACAATTTGAGGGAGTCAGTTCGCTCCAGACAATGAACTAAAGTCATACAATTTGGCGGCAAGCATACTGAACCATCTTACTGGCTCATCAAAAGGGATAGTTTTAAAGAACTGAATAAGTTAAAAATTGCTAATAATTTTTTTTTATAAATTTACTTTAAATGTTACGAATTTAAACATAATATACATATACTTATGTGAGCTATACATTAGTTCCATGGATCCCTGGACAAGAAAATAAGGAGAAGTATACTTAGTGCTTGAAGATTCTGACAGCACCCATTTGTCCCTTCTTCAGCCCTGAAGGAAGAACTGCTTTTGTCGGGTACCAGGATAACTTCCAAAAGCCTGCTTACAATTGGGAATGAATATGTCACATGGATGGCACGGAAGAAGAGACAAGGAGAAACATCACTCTGAAGGCCATTTACAATCAAGCATGGACACAATCGCAGTGTATGCTTGGGAAGACTCCCCTCCATAACTAAAGGTTAGCATTGACTCTTAAAATACTGCACGCCAAGGGAAGTTCAGTGCACAGCCCATACTGTTGGATAGTTTTACACTTACAGTAATTTTTAGTTGACTGTGGCAGATAAATTGAGAAAAGTTATGTAGCAACGTATTAGAAGCAGGTTTTAATAGCGAGGTGGGAGCTTAATTGACTGTGTTGAAATGAATAAACATTCTAGTTAAAAGTGTTTAGTCCACAGTACATATAAACAATTACTGCGGTAGGAGTGCATTTATTGTAGTGAAAACCTGTGGTGGGTTGAATCAGAATGGCCCCACAGGCTCATACGTGTGGATGACTGCTCATACAAAGTGGTGGTATTCGGAGGTGTGGCCTTTTCAGGGTAGGTATGGCCCTATTGGAGGAAAATTGTCACTGGAGTCTGGCATTGAGGTTTCAAGTGCTTAATCTAGGCCTAGTGGATCACTGTCTCCTCCTGCTGCCTGTGGATCCAGATGTAGAACTCCTAGCTACGTCTCCAGCACCGTGTCTGCCTGCATCTACCATGCTGTTCACTATGATGATAATGACCAAAATCTCTCAACCGTAGGCCAGCCCCAATGAGGTGTTTTTTCCTTATAATAGTTGCGAAGGTCACGATATCTCTTCATAGCAATGCAACTCGAAGGCAAAAATCATTGGACTATTCTCTAGCATTTCTTAGTACATCTCTTCCTTTTTTATATGAATATCTCTGTGATGATGAACAGAATACACTGATGTTTCTAATTTGTACACGCCCTCCACCAAACAACTGAACTGGGCTTACCCGCAGCGGTATTCAGGATCTTCCATTTTCTGTATGCTTTTCTTCTTTTCCCTCTCATTTTGGGAAGATGTGGGTCCTCAGTTAACTCTACCTTTTGAAAGTACCAAACTTGAAATCATTTTCAGTCAGAATTTAGACTTCATCCAAGTATGAATGAGCTCACTTATCAACTTGTCAGCATCATGTCTTCCTCTGTAGTACTCTACTCTGACTATATGTTATTGTCCTGAAAATATTTTCTCTTCCTATTTAGTTGTTCCTCAACAATTCATTGGAACGAGCCATACAATATGAAAATTCAAACATATATACATATACATATATAAATGCACACACAGGCTTTTAGGTGTTTAGGATGAAAATTGCAAAATTACCATTGTTTAATGGATTTTCTAAAATGTATTATTATATTTCATATTTGTACTGTTTCTAGGTATGTACGTGCACCACATCAATGCCTAGTGTGCATCAATGCCTAGTGCAGAGGCCAGCAGAGGTTTTCAGTTCCCCAAGAATTAGAGTTATGGACGGTTATTAGTCCCCATGTGGGTGCTGGGAATCAAACCAGCATCTTCAAGAAGAGGACAGTCCACTTTTCCAGCCACTGTTTAATTGATTTTTTTGTACTCCATTTTTAATACTAATAAGCTGATGTAACTTTTGTGATTTTTGCCTATGTTTGAAGTCATTAGAGTTTTAGCCTCATTGAATTAAGTGTTGTAAGGAGGATGTTTTACCTCCAATACAGAGTCATCCGACCGTTCGCATTTAAATATTATGAAACTGGACATACACATTAGCAGTGTTGGTAGCTCCTCCTGGAAGACAACATTCTTCGTCTCTGCTGTAAATCAGAGTTATGTCCCTGTGGACAGTCTCTGAAGGGACAACATGTATTAGGCAGAGGTCTCTGAGAGAAAGCATCCTCCTCACTACTCAGCTAGTGCTGTCGCTGTGCATCTGCTTTTGCACATAGCTGTGTCTGATTTCCATTGCCTTGGTCCTTCACAATGACTAAGTGATCTGCAAAAACCCAGATAAAGTAGCTTGCATGGCTAGGAACAGAGCAACTTTATGTGTAGTCCAAGCAAGTTCTGACTGTGGATCCACCAAGCAAGATGTTTATTTCTCCAAATTAAACGGAGCTGGCTCATGTGGTAAAGATGTACTTAAATTCCCCTCAACTCGTTTTTCTTATTATCCCTGGCATCATGGCATCTATTAATTCCCAATCCTATTTATTCCCCAAACTCTGGCAACATGAGACCTTTCTGCATATGTCTCTTCCTTAGAGCACCTTTGTCTCTGGAAAAACTGACATTCATCGGCACTTCAGCTTTCCTTTCTATTCTCTCTCCCAATAAGCATGAATAAGTCCTTACAGCTGACAAAACGAGCAATAACATTTTCTCCTTAAAAAGGCAATGTAGGGGCCAGGCGGTGGTGGCACATGCCTTTAATCCCAGCACTTGGGAGGCAGAGGCGGGCGAATTTCTGAGTTCTAGGCCAGCCTGGTCTACAGAGTGAGTTCCAGGACAGCCAAGGCTACACAGAGAAACCCTGTCTCGAAAAAAACAAAACAAAACAAAACAAAAATAAATTAATTAATTAAAAAAAAGAAAGGCAATGTGGGAATTTGATTGGGTACAGATTACAAATACAATCTTTAATTTGTAATCATGGTTTTATATGGATATTGGGATGTCAAATTTTGAAACTACTTCAAAAGGACTTACAAATTATTTCTTGGTCTGGAGAGATGGCTCAGCGGGTAAGAGCATCGACTGCCCGTCCAGAGGTCCTGAGTTCAATTCCCAGCAACCACATGGTGGCTCATAACCATCTGTAATGGAATCTGATACCCTCTTCTGGTGTGACTGAAGACAGCTACAGTGTACTCATATACATAAAATAAATAAACAATTCTTTATAAATTATTTCTTTATGGTTGTATACAGTGGGAGCAGAAACTGTGGCTGTCTCACGGTATGCAGATGTGAACACTATGGACGTAGACTCAGAAGATCTGGGTTTACAATCTCTGAGGCTGTTTTCGTCACCTCTGAGATAAATGAGAATACATTCTTCATGAAGGAGTTGTCTCTAAGAAACACAATAGAAAATGCTACAATTCATTCCATTCAAATGTCACCAGTTACTCTTTATATATTCGTACTTTATATGCACATTTAATGAACTATATCGATGACTAACACTGTGTAGTGGCTACAAAGTCATTTCATACAAGGCTGATGAGAACTCGAGATTCTAACTGAACCTGGACCCTACCAGGCTATTCGGATGTAGGTGAACTTTCTCTTTGCACATGGTTTAAACGCCCTGTATCTCTCCTTCTCGTACTGGAAAATTTTGTACTTGATTTGTGTTTTAGCTGTGAGAGAGCATAACTTTGTTCTAGAAAATTTAATGTACTGTTCAGTGTATACCTACTATTCTCCATAGTGCTCAGCACACATAGATGCATGAATAAATGAATTTCATGATCTGTGCCAACATAGACCTAATTGTGTTTTACAATAGCTTCCTTTCATGTTTCTTGATGTATTTTTCTATGCATTTTATTAGTCCTTAGCTAATAAGGTTCCAGTTTTATATCAAAAAATATTGAAAAATCTCCCCTATATCTCCTTTGTTTTCTACTTCTGTGAGAAGCAGCAACATGTGTTCATGGAGTTGCCTAGACTCGTTGGTATATATGAGTCACACGAGCAGAATGAAGGGTATAATTAATCAGAGAGTAATGAGAGTAAAGTGCCTCTCTATTTGTGTAGCACAGTGTGCTGCAACCAGTGCCTATTGTACCCTAGTACAATAAGGGGTTAAAGGAGCTGTCGGTCTTTAGTATCCCTGACTCCTGTTTCTATACTTTTGCCCCACTCGATCCCTTCTTCAAGACATTCAATCATTTTAATGCTATCTGTAGCCTCTTCCCTTCCTTGGAAAAGAGAAATCTTAACAAACTTATCTTCGAGTCACCAAAGAGCATAATTAAGGCAAAGGGAGAATGTTTTTTTACAACATTAAGGAATTCAACCTTTTCAAGAAGTTTTAGAGTTGTTACCTAAAAAAAATAGTATGAAACCCTTATACCTACTTCAAAGTTTTTAGTTTTTAATTTCCTATGGAGATTCCATTGTCATCCTGAAAGTTTCCCACAAGAAAACTGATAATGTTTCCTTCTTTCCTATTTCTTTCTTTTTATTGGTTATTTTATTTATTTACATTTTAATTGTTATTCCCTTTCCTAGATTCCCCTCTGCAGACCCCTTATCCCACCCCTTCCCCTGCTTCTATGAGGGTGCCCCCCCACCAACTCCCTCCTCACCCCCTAGCATTCCCCTATGCTGGGGCATCAAGCCTTCACAGAACCAAGGGCCTCCCCTCTCATTGATGCATAATAAGGCTATCTTCGGCTACATATGCAGCTGGAGCCATGGGTCCCTCCATGTGTGTTCTTTGGTTGGTGGTTTAATCCCTGGGAGCTCTGAGGGGGGTCTGGTAGGTTGATGTTGTTGTTCTTCCTATGGGGCTGCAAACCCCTTCAGCTCCTTCAGTCCTTCCCCTAACTCCTCCATTGGGGTCCCTGTGCTCAGGCTGATAGTTGGTGGCAAGCATCAACATCTGTATTGATAAGGCTCTGGCAGAAACTCTCAGGAAACATCCATATCAGGCTCCTATCAGCAAGTACTTCTTGACATCAGCAACAGTGATTGGATTTGGTGGCTGCATATGGGATGGATCCCCATGGTGGGGAAGTCTCTGGATGGCCTTTCCTTTGGTCTCTGCTCTACTCTTTGTCCCTGTATTTCCTTTAGACAGGAGCAATTCTGGGTTAAAATTTTGAGAAGGGTGGATGATTCCATCCCTTAACCAGGGGCCTTTCCTAACCTCTGGATATGGTCTCTACAGGTTCTCTCTCCCATTTGTTGGGTATTTCAGCTAATGTCATCCCCACTGGGTCCTGGGAGGTGGAAACAATCCATGTGTCCCTCAACAGAGGAAGGGATACAGAAAATGTGGTACATTCACACAATGGAGCACTACTGAGCCATTAAAAACAACGACTTTATGAAATTCGCAGGGAAATGGATGGAACTAGAAGAAAATATCATCCTGAATGAGGTAACACATGCACAAAAGAATGCACATGGTACGCACTCACTGATAAGTGGGAATTAAGAAATAAGCTTGAATTACCCATGATACAACTTACAGACCAAATGAAGCTCAAGAAGGAAGACCAAAGTGTGGAAGCTTCAGTCCTACTTAGAAGGGGAAACAAAATAATCACAGGAGGTAGAGGGTGGGAGGGACTTGAGAGGAACAGAGGAGTGAAAGAGGACAAAAAGATGGGCAAGATCGATCGGGTGTGAGAGGAGATGTGGGAGATGTACAGAGGGTCAGGAAATTGATCAGAGGTGTGTAGCAATGGGGGATGGGGTACTGGGGGTAGCCAACAGAAAGTCCTAGAGGACAGAAAAGCAAGAGGCTTTCCTATCTCTTAAGCAAATGTTTTTCCTTCCTTTACAAGGCCCCTTGCTACCCTTTTCCCTACCTGTGGGAGGATAAACTTGGCCCTCAGTCTGTGCTAAAATGAAGCTGACTCTGTCCCTTCACTTTCCAACCAATATGACAAATTTCTCTGAAATTTATCATACTCTATCAAAGTCCTTATTTTGTGGATAATGTAAGCATTTCTAGATGATGTTTCCCCGGCTCAATTTTTTGCAATTATTGTCTCCTTCCTTTCAGACTTCATTTCCCTCTGCATCTTTACTTCTCCTTCAACTGTCACATGCCTTTATAACAACACATAGTTAACAACTTGGGTCAACACTCTTCAACTTTCATCTTTTTTCAAGTTCCCTCTGAGCAGTCTATTATCCCCTCAGAGTCCACGACAGGACTCTTGTCCAGGTCACGACTGACAGCCAGATTGCTACAACTCAGTCACTTCTTGGTTTTCAGTGTATTCACACTCTGAGCATTATTTCACACAGAAAAAGAAGCACGCCACACTCTCTTGACACTGCAATGGCTCATTGGCCCCTTTGTCAGACAAGTTGTCTGATCATTGCTCTCTCATTTCTTCATAAACTCTTTCTGAGAAATCTTCTTTTTGGTATTTTTACCCACCGTCCTTCCAAATGTAGAGTTGATAACTTAGTTCATGAAACTCTTTATTTCATTTGGATAGAAGTTCAGGATTAAACATGTGGTTGTTAAATAGATCCTCTTGAAAATTAAGCTGAGATTTTACTCCAGCTAATGTCTGGCTCCGAGTCTGCAAAGACCTCTGCTGATTCAGCTCTCTTTCTGCTGTGATGGTGCCTTGTCTCTGTCAGTAACATCTCCATCCACTCAGTTACAACCAAGCCTCTGCCTGTCATCTCATATTCTTCTCTTTAACCTCCTTTCAACTCACCAGCAAATTTATCTTATTCTGTCTCCAAGTGCACACACACACAGCATATGTATTATACATAAACATGTTTAAAATCTGGATTATTGCAGTAGCTTTTAAAATCCCTTTCTTCCAATTAATATTCTTTTATGATTTACTGAGAAGCCAGACTGATTTTTTTTTAAAATAGAAACTAAATCATGTCACTTCCCTGCCTAACAATCTTTAAGGGTCTCCCATTTTATATTTTAAACAGTCTAAACACTTTCATTCTATTTAATTCTATTTCAAATAAAATGCCTCACTCCTATGCCTTTGGATATGTATTGAGCACTCTATGCTGTTACAGACTCCCTGGGTTTGTACTTTCCACGAATGCTTAACTGTTCTGTTGCAGATCAACAATAAGGATGCAAGGGCTGCTGTTGGGTAAGCTGAGTCCTACCATATCTGGTGTCTCTGTGCTGTACTTTCCGTGCCGCGGAAAGTGCGAGCACTGTGTATCTACTGTGGGACCGAGTCATGATACCAGCATGCTCAGAAAACAGAAAAGATTGTTAAATTTTCTCACTGGTGTAAGACTTCTGACAAATTGCTTAACATTCTTCTATTTTATTGCCGAGCTGAATCATTTCCTTGAAACCTTGAAATATAAAATTGTATTACCAAGAAAGGAAGAAAAGCTCACAAAGAGTAGATAATTCTCACTATTAAAATTCTCAAAGACTGAATTATAGAATAAATTCATATATTAAATGCTCAAATTCCAAGGTAGGATGTCATCTAGTCACCTTGTGAAGCCCGCTGGCTTCAGTATCTATGAATTCGGCAAGACATCAATTTTTTTGTTTAAATTATTTTCAAGCTTTTAGCACGAAGTTTGTAATAAAAAGACTGTGAGTGCATGTGTGTCTGTGTGAGTGTGCATGCACATACACAGGCATATCAAGGCCAGAGGTAGATGCTGTTCATCTCCTTTCAATTGTTGTCTATACTGACTTATTTTATGTCAACTTGACACAAGCTTGTGTAATTTTGGAAGAGCGTATCTCAACTGAAAAATATTCCCACCAGAGTCTGTGGTGCATATTTTTGATTGATGATTGAACTTAATTCTCTTTAGATGGTGCCATCCCTGGGCTGTGGTCCTGGGTGTTCTAAGAAAGCAGAATGAGCAACCCATGGAGAACAAGATAGTGAGCAGCACTCCTCCATGACTTCTGCTTCAGTTCTTAACTCTAGGTCCCCACCCTGAGATCCTTGGTTGACAAACTACCATCTTAAGAGAAAATAAGCCCCTTTATTCCAAAATTGCTTCTGGTCACAGTGTCTTATCACAGCAACAGAAACCCAAACTAAGAGAGTCTCCATCTTAATATCTCGATGAACTCAGAACTCATCAATCTGACTAGGCTGCAAGTTTCTTGAAGAACCCAGAGCTCATCTATTTGGAAGGCCAAAGAGCTCCAGGAATGCTATTCTCCACTTCCTCTGTGCTGGATGAAAAGACACACACTGTCACTCCTGGGTTTTCCATGGGGGTTGGGGATCCAAGCTAAATTTCTCATACGTTTGTGAAAAGCACTTTCCTGACCGAGCCACTTCTCCAAGATACTGTACATTTAAAAAAAAAAACTTTATCAGTGAAACAAATTCTGAAAAGTCTGTTTAAAAATATTTAAAGTCTAGTATTCACATTTACTTTCGCAAATATGCTCAAAGTAGAAAATCCTGACTTTAAACATCATGCTTGACTTTGGGTGGCATGGGAGTTAAGACTACAGTTTTTTGTCTGTAATTTAGAAAAATAAGAAGGAGAAAAGAAGAATTTGTAGGAATAAAGCTATTACAGTAATACCCACACATCATTTCACGCCTGCATTCAATGGGCGTACAGTGATGAGGGTTAGAGCTTCCAAATATGGGATGTGTGGGTAATTCTTGCTGAATAGTCTGCTAGTGTCTTGGAATTAAGCATCCTTAGTGAATATTGTTTGAGGAAACTTCAGTGCACTTTGAAAGTTGTTCTTTACACCTTTGCTTCCTCGACCTTGTGAAAGAATGACTATTTATATTTTTATTTATAGACATTTACATGCATGAAGATTTGAACATGTTTAGTTGAAATAGAAACAACCAAATCTCATAACTAGTACAACCGATTTCCCTTTCTCCAAACATTTTACAGTTAAGTTTCGGAGGTGCCCAAAGGGTAGTTATGTCAACCCACTAGGTATGAAAGTGTCCTAACGTGAACATAAATGTCACCATCATCTTTGACCCATAGAAGACCAAATGTAACTACATGGATGAACCTAATTCTTGATGAGTAGAAAAGTCTAACCTAGTCCTGCCTCACTGTCCTAGCATTCCTCTACACTGGGGCATCAAGCCTTCACAGGACCAAAAGCCTCCCCTCCCATTGATGCCAGATAAGGCCCCTTTAGCTCCTTTAGTCCTTCCCCTAAATCCTCCATTGGGGTCCCTGTGCTCAGTCCCATGGTTGGCTGTGAGCATCCATATCTGTATTGGTCAGGATCTGACAGAGTCTCTCAGGAGGAGCATCCTCATAGAAGCTGGGCAAGGGGGGATGGGTAGGCAGTTTGCAGAGGGGAAACTGGGAAAGGGGATAACATTTGAAATGTAAATAAATAACATATCCAATTTTAAAAAAAGAACACATTAGATGTTGTTACAAAAGGAAATCAGAAATAGCTCTATTCTCAATTGTTTATGGTGTTCTGAAGATAGAGAAATAATAGGAGTATTAAATTAAGTAGCAAGTAATAAATAGACATATCTGGCTTTAAATAAAATTCAAACTAGCTCAAATTACACACACACACATATATATATATATATATATACACATACATACATATATATATATGTATACATGTATATTAAATCACAGTCTCTCCTAGAGTCTAAAGGAATGAAATGCAGACAGGAAAGGATACTGGCTAGTATAATTTGTTATTACTTATTATTATTGGTGTATTAAGGTACTGAGAGACAGAATTATACTAGTGAACCAAGGAAAATGAAATCCGCATGTAGTAAAGTTTGATACATTAGGTTACACCAGGAAGGAAAGGATGAACGAAAATAAGAATTCTTTATAGTTTGTTGTACATGTCCATCATATGTTTGAGAATATCCTCCACCCCAACCCTCATTTCTTATCAGAGGAAATAAGAAGGTTGCAAAATATCCAAAGAAATGATGCACAGAGTAGCTACACTTTCCTCTTCATGCCAAACCCTAAAGGACAAGGATGCTTTTACTTGATATGTTTTAAGATTCTCACTGCTTTGTTCTGTTAAATACAGGGGGTCTTCTCTTACATCATCGGGTACTTTTGTCTTCTACTTTACTAGAGGATGACTTCAATGAAGAAGTCTGATTAGAAAAGAGAAAATCCAGTATGATTGGTTATAAGAGGCAATCTTTAACTTTAGTACATTGAGCTAGGGGCTGGGCTATGAGATAGACTTAATATAAAAATGTAAATATGATGCAAATTTCAAAGGCTTTACAGCATAGCATAGGGATTCTCTGATTTGAATTCATTTGAGATGAGAAACATAATAAATATGTAGATTTAGAGCCCCATCTTCAAGACTTAAGATCCAAACATATGCATTTTTAATATATACCCATTCTTTTGTTCTGCATGAACCAAGTGCTTTTGACTCAGAAACTTCCATTCAAAAAAAGATAGAATTGGACAGGGTGAATGAAATTCATCTAGAGAGAATCTTGGTAACTTTAATGGGTCAGGGTCTTGAAGCCCAGAGGAAACTTGCTATGAGTTCTGCTTACCTTTGTTCCACCCTACTCCCCTCCTCTAGCTATCCTTGCACACTAAAGCTTATATATTTTTCAATGTTGTCTTGGTGTAAGAGCAGATTCTATTTCTTTCTGTATCAACAAGTTCCTAGGAAGAAGGCTCAGTGACAGATAATTAAATTTCCCCCCCTGAGCTCCGTGAATGTTCACAGGCTGTACCCAAACTGTGTTCTAATCTCAGGTGTTGGCTCCCCAATATCCTTTCATCTCCTGCTAACCATGACTTGTGACAGAAAATCTCGCAAGTCAAATTAGCAGGCCAGGGCTGTTGGAGGAAGAAGACAAATCATGTTGACTTTTTGATTGCTTGCGTTTCCTGTGACATTGTGTTGACATTCAGCTTCACAGAGTCAAAGGGTTCCTGTGCTTTGAACCTAAGTGCATGTATGAGCTGAAATTGTCGGTGAGTACATCAGGGATTACAGTGCAATGAAAGTGTTTGGATTGCTCAGTGCAGGACCCCTGAAGCATCTTTCTTGTTTTCTTCCTGAGACTCAAGGTATTATGATTTATAACTACACTGATCAATTGTGGACAGTAATAAAACTCTCATGTGCTCTTCATAAATACCAATCTTTATTCCCTAAACAAAACACTGCTTTGGTCATTGGAGGCTAAGACTTGTCTGTGATTAAATTCTACATCTTCAAGTCTTTCAGATGGCCGAGGTAAATGTGTTATTTAAAATGTTTTAATCTCAATTTTATTGCGTGGTACATTCAAATATTTAAGCATTATTTAGAGTACTGTGAGCAATGTCAACCTCATTGCTTTTTCATAATTTTCAGGTTAGGTACCTTGAAATTTTGTTACACCAGAATAAATAATTTGGTGACGGTGTTAATGTCAGCGATACAAGAGTGCTCCAAGGGGGCTTGGACTAAGATTTAATAGAGACATTTCAGATAAATTTGGAATTTGCAACTTAAAATATTTTCCATGTTAGCTTTATTCATTAAGTAACTTTCTGTAGTATAATCAAAACCAATGCATTTGTTTGCAAGCAAGAAGGTGTTAAAAAATGTCTTATGCTTGTAATTTTTGGCATACCTTTTTTTTTGTTTGTTTGAAGACTGGACCAGCAGGATGGCTCAGTGTGTTAAGGGGTTTGCCTCTACAGAGCCCAATGATCTGAGATTGAGTCCCTGAGCGAAAAGACTCCTAAATATTTTTCTCTGGCCTCCATATGTTATTATGGGGTTTGTGTGTGTACGTGTATGCACACACAGTCACAAAGATACACAGACACACACATAGGCACAAAGACACACACAGACGCACACTGAAAGACAAACACACACACACTGACACACAGACAAATACACAGACACAAACAAACAGACATATACACTTAAAGTTTGTAAACTGCAATCGTGTCAGTGGGGAAGGAAAAACGGAAAGTTGTTTAGAATTAATTAGTAATCAGCTTAACTTGATTACTTTAGGACTATGGTTATGTTAGACAGATAATCAGTGTTAACATACCATCTCAGATTCACTGAGGTCTGGTCAGTCTCCTAAGAATAGCACTTTTGGGAGCACAATTACATTTTCCAAGTGAGATCATATCCAGAACTTTTATCCTGCACTTTGGAAAAAAAATCAAGAAGCAGTCCATGAAAGAAGCACATTCTATGAAAGAGTTGAGCAGCTCCTCCACCAAAGCCACATTCCTGTAGCAGCATTAAAAAGAATGCCAACTTGATTATTAGACATTTTATCACCAGAAGAGAGAGAAGTCAAGACCATTTTATAATAATAATGCAAGGTTGTTCACAAGGTTACTAAAAAATTTCTTTGAATGGTTAAATGGCTTTATATTAAATTTAATGTAAGTGTGAACTGCTAGCAAGAGAGACAAACAAGGGCAGGTAGCAGAGATGTTCTTTTTAGCTTTATTTCCAAATGAAGGATTTAGTCTACTTATTTGGTGTTATAAATTTATACGAAGAGGAATGAGTTAAAACTCCCAGAGCGAAAAAGAAATTAAAAAGTATCTAATAGTTAAATTCTTAATGAGAAAAATGAAGATCTTTCTAAGTTCTTTTTTTATTTCTAAATTCTAAATGATGAAAAACTTTTCTGAGAAAATACATATTGTCATAAAAGTCTTGTGGTACATAAGATCATCTGGCAATAACACTGGTTTACTGTTTTCAATTATTTATTCATTTATTTATTTAATCACTTCACATCCCCACTGCAGCCCCCCTCCCACCTCTCCTCCCAGTTTACTCCTCCCCTTTTTCTCAGAGAGGGGGAAGCCCCTCTTGGGTACCATCCTGGCCTGGGATATCTAGTCCTTGCAGGACTAAGCACCTCCTCTCCCACTGAGGGCCAACTAGGCAATCCAGATAGGGAAAGGAGATCCAATGGTAGGCAACAGAGTGAGAGACAGCCTCCTTCCAATTGTTAGGGGACCAACAAGCTATACATCTACGAATGTGTGCGTGGAGGAGCTAGGTCCAGCCCTTGCATGCTCTTTGGTTGGTGGTTTCTCTGTGAGCCCCCACGGGCTCAGGTTAATTGACTCCGTAGGTCTTCTTATGGTGTCCTTGACCCCTCTGGCTCGCTCAGTTCTATCCTCAACTCTTCCACAAGATTCCCTGAGATGTTTGTCTATGGGTCTCTGCATCTGTTTCCATCAGCTGCTAGATGAAGCCTCTTGGTGGTGCACGCCTGTAATTCCAGCTACTCAGGAGGCTGAGACAGGAGGGTAGCTTGAGTCCAGGAGTTCTGAGTTGTAGGGTGTTATGATGATCAGATGTCTCACTAAGTTTAGCATCAATATAAGGACCTCTCAGGAGTGGGCAACCACTAGTTGCCTAAGGGAGGTGTGAACCAGCCTAGGTCAGTAACATCGGCTTATTGTAGGAAGACCTAATTAGAGATAATTTACCCCAAACACCATGGTCAGAGTATTTTGCTCTGACCACCAAACACCACCTCAGAATAAAATTGACATAAATCAATTAGCAATTGAGATTGTTATTAAAAATGTAATGTCCTTAAGTTATTTTTTTTCTTCAGCACAGGTTAAGGTTTTGGATAATACAAGGCACAAATGACCATCTAAATAATAATAACCATAAAATGAAGAAACATTCTATGAACATAGAGGGAATCATTTTTATGTTTAATTTTGTAATAGAAACCAGGCAGTATAAGAATTCAAAACAAGGTCTACAGCTTAGAAATGAAACTGACCCTTCCTGCATCCAGAGTGAATTTCAATTACGCCGAGAAGCCTTGCTTGTCAACTGCATTTTACTTGCTTTCCAAAGGCACAATTTATTTGGAATAACCAAATTAGGATATGGATAATGCCTCTTCAAATGAATATGTGATGTCTTTCTTAGCATAAATAACAATGGCTTAAGTATGTTGTATAGGCTACTTTTCTGGATGTCTGCATCTTATTTATGACCAGAGTTAAGTTACAAACAGCTGTTGGATAGCTTCATACACAACATTCAAGCCATTTTCCTTGGCTATTTTCCTTTGTCAAACAAACATTTCAGACCAGCAAATATTAAAATAGACACCATTCCAATTCTGAAATATATATATATATATATATATATATATATATATATATATATACACACACACAATCATACATACATATAATCAGCTTACCTGGGTAAAGCCTTCACAAATTGCTCAGCTCTGAGAGAAACATTGATAAAATGCAAATACGTAGTTTGAAAGGCAAGAAGATAAAGTAGGATTTGGGTGGCCCGTCTTGTTCTATTTTGGTTTTATCTGGTTTTTCTAGGTCCCAAATCTGATTAGCATATTTAATCTTATGCAATGTCAGGAATGGTTTACCGTCCCTTAATCAGTCTATTATTAGCCATCTTAATTGTTCCTAATAGCTTATTTTTAAACACACCATTGGTATACTATGATGCATTATGGGTTTTCATGGTTTAGAATTTTGATGGGGGGTGTATGAGAAAACATTAGCACGGTGTTCATAAGGTGAAAAGGAAGAAACCTATGCCAAAATGAAAATGTAAATGAAGTAATTCCCTGCTCATATGAGTTGGGTTAGTTAATAACAGGCTGGCATAAATTCATGTTGCTGTTCTGGATGGAAACAGCCTATTGCTTTAGAGTTGATGGAGATTTCAATTTGGAAGGTGAAAACTGAAGTCCCATTTCCACACTTGGCGACAGAGGATATTTGAAATCTTGAAAGATGTGGCATCCTTTAGAAATTTTAAATGAATAGAATATTATTCCTATTTGTACCGTAATGTTAGGGAAGGAGAGGAGGAAGGGAAATGGAAGAGGAGGCAGACTCTTCAGAGGCAGCTTAAAACTTTCAAACACCAACACTTCAGCAACCCTCAAATTGCCTGTCATGCTAAACCATAAATGAACCAGTAAAAAGCTCGGGGTCCTAGACTGGCTACAAAATGGAGGGCCAAACTGTTGACAATTAATACAGTGGACAGCTCCCTCCTGGTCCAAAGCTAAGGAAAGCTGAGCAGTGAGCCCAGGTAACAAGTGAGGCTAACCACCTCTGGTCAAATACCCATCCTAGAGTTTGGGGCTGCATACCAACCACAGCCTTTAATTGGAGGCAATGTTAAAGCTAACAGGAATGGGATATGGGTAATTATTCCTCTATTGGTTGGGACTGGAATGATTTTCTTGTGTGTGTGTGTGTGTGTGTGTGTGTGTGTGTGTGTGTGTGTGTGT
>JADRCD010196833.1:14559-36475 GCA_019843815.1 Montemys delectorum | reverse complement strand
GTGTGTGTGTGTGTGTGTGTGTGTGTGTGTGTGTGTGTGTGTGTGTGTGCATGCTTGCTTCTAAACAATTCAGACTGTTGAGGTGTATGAACACTGAAGAAACAAGACTGTCTAGAAGTAAGGCTGAAGAGTGTCATTCCAGAGAAACCCTGTCTTAGGGGGATGGGGGAGAAGAGTGTAGCTCTCCTGGCACAGGCAAAGACCTGGTATATATTTCCAACCTTACTGGGGGAAAAAGAACTGATGGGCTGAAAACTGATAATTATTGAAGTTGTTAGCAGGTGAACAGCATTTAATCATGAACTATTCTTTGTGCTTCTGTGTATGTATGAAGTTATTTCCTGTTGCTGAAGACACCATGTACTTCAGACACAGGACCCAGAGATACAAGCTACATCTGACTTGAGTGCCTCCCCCTTGACTGTGCCACACAAGCTTCCAAAGGAAGGAAGCAACCGTCAGTCCTACTCAGTTGTGACACCTGTGAACCACAGCAATGGCTGCATGGCCTGTAACCCTAAGAATAGAACAGCAAGCCGGGCAGTGGTGGCACACATCTTTAATCCTAGCACTTGAGAGGCAGAGGCAGGCAAATTTCTGAGTTTGAGGCCAGTCTGGTCTACAGAGTGAGTTTCAGGACAGCCAGGGCTACACAGAGAAACCCTGTCTCGAAAAACCAAAAAGAGTAGAACAGCGCACAGCCTTGTGGACCATCAACAGCTCTCTAATTGTACTGAAGGCCTGCTCAACAAGAAGATCACATCTGGTACTCAAAAGCTAGTCAATTCATGAATCTTGGAGGGGAACCTACAACTGTCATTTAACAAAACCAGCACAACACCCAACTATATTCTCACTACTTGTCCTCATACCCACAGAAAAGCGTAGTGCTCACTCTTCCTCAAGGAAACTCTCTGCAATGGACAGACAGAAAACCACACTCTATCAAAATGCAGACTAGTAGAGTCCATTCCCAACCGATACATCTACAACACTATTCCTAAGGCTCAGGGATCACTTCTGAAGAGGGGAGGAGGAGATTATAAAAGACAGAAGAACAGAAATTTGCTGTGGGATTCTGTCTCCTAGAAACCTCAGAGAAGATACACCCACTGGGTCTCACCAACATGGCTGCCTGAACAAGATCTGAACAAGGACGTCTCCAACAGACACTAAAAAAAGGGGGAAAGATCAGGAGGCCTCAACCCTACACAAAGAACTAACTAGAGGCACCAAGGAATGCTGAGAACAGGAGAAACAGTCTTTCCCTGGGAAGAGCACAGTAACTGGTTATACCATAGCCAATGGGCAGCCTGAAAGCACACACATAGAAGTGGCATTATACAGACTGAGCAGGTTGCATTAGGTATTTGGGAATACATACATGTATGCATGTACCAACAATTAGAGAAAAAGAGGCCATCAATTTGAGAGAGGGAACATGGGAAGGGTGGAAGGAGGAACAGGAAAACAGCAATGTTATAATTATACTATAATCTCAAAAAACTAACATAAAAGGTTGTGGGCTGGGAAGATGGCTCAGGTAGTAAAGCACACGCTGTGCCAGCGGGAGGCCTAGAATGGGGCTGGAGCGCGTACAGGACCTGAGTTTTGGTCCCATAACTCACATAGTGGCTCATAATTGTAACTCCAGTTCCAGAGGATCCAATGCCCTCTTTTGGCCTCTTTGAACACTAGGTACATACATGGTAAACAGGTATGCATGTATGCAAAACACCCATACATATAAAATCTTATAAATAATAAAAAAAAAAGAATAAAAATACAAACTGGGTAGAGAGTTGAACACTTGTAATCTGAGTGGTTCGTAGGTTGAGGCGGGAGGACTAGCTCAAGTTCAGAGACAGTTTAAGTTACATGAGACTTTCAAAAAATAAAAATAAAAAAACCCCCAAAAACCAAACACCACCACCACCACCACCACCACCACCACTAAGAATGATATAGCCAGTAGAGAGACGTGTACCTGCAATCCCTGAACTTGCACTATATCAAGTTCAAGACAGCCTAGCCTACATAAGTAAACTCTAGGCCAACCAGCCAGAACTACATGTCAAGACTCTTTTTCAAAACCCAAAACCAAGCAGTAAGCATTTCGGTTATTTCCTAGTGCCCCGTTCTCTTATAGGGAATTCAATAAGTTTTTCTTCAAAACCAAACACAGAAAAACATTTGTGTTTGTTTGTTTGTTTTTCGAGACAGGGTTTCTCTGTGTACCCCTGGCTGTCCTGGAACTCACTCTGTAGATCAGGGTGGCCTTGAACTCAGAAATCCGCCTGCCTCTGCTTCCCAAGTGCTGGGATTAAAGGCGTTTAATCCCACTGCCCGGCAACATTTGTGTTTGAAACAGATCTTCATACTCTAGCTCAGACTGGCCTCAAGCACACAGCAATCCTCTGGTGCCTCCCAATGCTGGGAAATACATTTAGGAAGTCTGACATTACATAAAGAAGATGAAGAAAGAGAGCTAACTTCCAATGTATACAAAGAACTCAAGAAGTTAGACTCCAGAGAACCAAATAACCCTATTAAAAAATGGAGCACAGAGCTAAACAAAGAATTTTCAACTGAGGAATATGGAATGACACAGAAGCACCTAAAGAAATCTTCAGGTGGGCAATGGTGGCGCATGCCTTTAATCTCAGCACTTGGGAGGCAGAGGCAGGCAGATTTCTGAGTTCGAGGCCAGCCTGGTCTACAGAGTGAGTTCCAAGACAGCCAGGGCTACACAGAGAAACCCTGTCTTGAAAAACCAAAAAAAAAAAAAAAAAAAGGTTCAACATCCTTAGTCATCAGGGAAATGCAAATCAAAACAACCCTGAAATTCCACCTCACGCTAGTCAGAATGGCTAAAATAAAAAACTCAGGTGACAGCAGAGGATGTGGAGAAAGAGGAACACTCCTCCATTGCTGGTGGGAATGCAAGCTGGTACAACCACTCTGGAAATCAGTCTGGCAGTTCCTCAGAAAATTGGACATAGTTCTACCTGAGGACCCAGGTATACCACTCCTGGCCATATACCCAGAAGATGCTCCAACATGTAATAAGGTCACAGGCTCTACTATGTTCATAGCGAACTTATTTATTTGTAATAGCCAGAATCTGGAAAGAACACAGATGTCCTTCAACAGAGGAATGGATACAGAAAATGTGGTACATCTACATAATGGATTACTACTCAGTTTCAGGGGATCTGGTGCCTGTTCTGACTTCCCAGGGCTCCTGCACACATACAGTATACCTACAAGCACTTAGGTATGCACACACATATATAAAATATTTGAAAAATGAACAAAATAAACAACAACCAAAGGGAAGGAAAGGAGGAGGGGAAGGAGGAAGGGAGGGGAAAAAACCTCTATAGCCAGATGTGATGACATGTCTTTCTAAAAAAAAAATATTTTGAGCGCTGGAGAGATGGCTCAGTGGTTAAGAGCACTGACTGCCCTTCCAGATGTCCTGAGTTCAATTCCCAGCAACTCCATGGTGGCTCACAACCATCTGTAATGGGATATGATACCCTCTTCTGGGGTGTCTGAAGATTGCTACATATATATAAAATAAATAAATCTTTAAAAAAATACTGAGTTTTATGTGTTTTATTTTATGTCTATGAGTTTTTTGCCTGCATGTCTATTACATTCACCACGCCCATGCCCGGGGCCTGTGGAAGTCAGAAGAGGAAGCAAGAGCCTCTGGAACTCAAGCACAGACGGTTGTGAGTGCTAGGAGCCGAGCCCAGATCCGCTATGAGAGCAACAAGTGCTCTTTAAAAAAAAAAAAAAAAAAAAGATTTATTTATTATCATGTTAAGTACACTGTAGCTATCTTTAGACACACCAGAAGAGGGTATCAGTTCTCATTTCAGATGTCCGTGAGCCACCATGTGGTTGCTGGGATTTGAACTCAGGACCTTCAGAAGAGCAGTCAGTGCTCTTAACCACTGAGCCATTTCATCAGCCCAAAAGGCCTTTTTAAAAAAGATTTATTTATTTGTTTATTTATTATAATGCGTACACTGTAGCTGTCTTCAGACGCACCAGAAGAGGGCATCAGATCTCATTACAGATGGTTGTGAGCCACTATGTGGTTGCTGGGATTTAAACTCAGGACCTTCAGAAGAGCAGTCAGTGCTCTTAACCACTGAGCCATCTCTCTAGCTCTGTCCTGGCCTTTAATTACAGCTCTTGTGAGGCAGAGGGAGATGTAGATAGATCTCTGAGTTCAAGGCCAATTTGATCTACACATTAAGTTTCTCACAATGTGAGACCCTGTCTGAAAGAACAACAAAAAAGGGCTGGCCAGATGGCTCAGTGGTTAAGAGCACTGGCTGTTCTTCCAGAAACCAGGTCATGACAACAAACAACTGTCTGTAACACCATTGCAGGATCTGGCATCCTCTTCTGGCCTCTGAGGACAGTGTGTGCACAGAGCACATAGACACACATGCAAGCAAACACCCATACATGTAAATAAGTCACAGGATTTTTTTTAAAAAACAAAAGCATAAAAAATATTAAAACAACTTTCACCCAGCACTTGGGAGGCAGAGGCAGGCGGATTTCTGAGTTTGAGGCCAGCCTGGTCTACAGAGTGAGTTCCAGGACAGCCAGAGCTACACAGAGAAACCCTGTCTCGAAAAACCAAAAAAAAAGAAAAGAAAAGAAAAAACTTTCAGATTTCTAGCAATAACAACTGGATGGGAAGATCAAGACAGACCTTAAGGTATTAGACAGTGTAGTTTGCAATGCTGAGTGCCAGGTACTTCTTATAATAGCATCAGAAATGCTGATGAGGTGGTTCAAAGGGAGTCACACTCAAAGAAGTCTAGATAGGAATTAGAAGTTCTTCAAGGAGAGTCTAGTTGGGAAAGGATCTAGAAAACAGAGCAAATAATAACAAGAGCTGGGGACCACCTACAGCTCTCTGGGCACATCCTAAAGAGAGCCTTGGTGACTGGCCAGAGATAACCTCAAAACCACACAGGACTGAGCTGTGCTATACTATCCAGGGGAAAGGAAAACAGGCCAGAGATGGGAAATCCCTGCTTTATAGTCACTTTCCCTTTAAGCATGTCCTCAGGAGAGAGAAATCTAGTCACTTCTGATAGGTTTTGTTGGCCATGAAATATCCCTAGCCACAGTGAGCTTGGAATCAGCTTGAGCCATCCTACTAAAATCAAGACAATCTACCTAGACTGTGCAGACCAGCAGCCACAATCCACATCAACAGCCAGCACTTTTAGGAAACTTTGGGTCTGAGGAAAAGTCTGGACCTGGGCCTGGAGAGATCCCCACCAGAGGGCTCTGCTGGTGAATCATTTACTTAGCAGAGACGTGCCAGCTAAATAGGAGAATGCTTAAAAATTCCAGCTGAGGGCCACTGAGAAAAGATAGATACTACCAAATTAATCTTGGTAGTAGCTCAGTCCCACATGGTGGAAAGAAAAGCCTTCTCTAAGTTAGTTCTCTCAATACTCAAGGACTCTCTCTCTCTGTCTCTCTCTGAATCTTTCTCTGTCTGTCTGTCTGTCTGTCTGTCTGTCTGTCTGTGTGTGTCTCTGCCTCTCTCTCAAGAGCTGGTGGGACAAATGCACCTGGAAAAGTTAATGTAAGTCTTGAAAAGCACAAAAAGAAGAAAGCAACTTCAAAGATTTGGTGTATACAAGAAAATGGACACTATTAGAAACATATTGACCCAGGAGAAATGGTAGATGGAAACCCTTAGAATGTGTACCTGGAGAGGGGCTGTCTGGCCAAAAACAGAACTTCTCATGGGCACTGCACAAGGATTTCTTGAGCTCAGCACATCGCTCCGTATCTGAAAGCACATGAGGTAGTAGTTATTATACACTATGCAGACTCCATATTTAAAAGAAAAAAAAAGCCAAGAGTCTTTTAGAGACCAAGCCTAACTACACATACATTTAAATAATTAGGATACCTTAAAAAATATAACAACAGGCTAGGTGTGGGGGCATACAACTTTAATCCTAGCACCCAGAGAGACCCTGTCTCTAAAGACAAAGATCCTCTGTCAGTGCAAAGAAGGTATGCTGTGCAACTCGGAAGGTAGTCGAACTAGAACACACAAAATCAGGTCCACTGCAGAGGATAATGGAGGCCATAGGGCGCGGACCACTGCAACTTCACTGTGTCATAGCCAACAGCACATTATTTGCTGGGACAGACCCCTGCACATACTAGGCAAATGCTCTGCTACAGGCTACGTGAGCAGCTCCAGGGTATCTTGGGATATGGAGAGAAATGTGATCTGGACTTTATACTTACATCTGCCAAAGTCAAAAGTGGGCTGCAAACTGGCACAGAGGAAAGCTTGACAGCTGGAGCACTTGAGCATATCACATTCAACTGTGATCCAACCATATTTTGCGCAGATAAGTGGAGACAGCTCAGGGGGCTTCCCTGCCCATTTCAAAGAGTACCCATGTTAAAGAAAACCATGTGTATGAAAACCAAGCAAAATTAAAACTTGAACACATTCTTAACCTAGGAATACACTCATTAAAAGCAGACAGTAAAGAAAATGGCAGTCTTTTAGTTTTTCTGTGCATGTACTATAGACATGCATATGTGTACATGCTTACATGTATGTGGAAGGCTGAGGTTGACATCAGTCATCTTCCTCAATTGTTGCCCACTTTATACACTGAGGCAGATGTGTCTCTTTGAACCTGGAGTTTGCCATTTGAGCTAGTCTGGTGGGGACTGGACAAGAGGCTCAGAGGTTAAGTGCACTTGCTGCTCTTGCAAAGGACTCAGGTTCAGTTCCCAATACCCACACAGTAGCTCAAAAATCATCTGTAACTCTAGTTTCAGGGGCTCTTATAACCTGTTCTGACATCTGTGGACACCAGACACACATGTGGGAACCTATGGTGCATATACATTCATGCTGGCTAGCCAGTTCGCCCCAGGGATCCCGTTTCTGCTTCCTGATGGCTGGGATTACAGGTGCACTGCCACTTCCACCAGCTTTTATGTGGGTTTTGGATGCCAACTCTGGTCTTCATGTCATGCAGCAACTCTTTCATCCACAGTTTTCTCCCTAGCCTCTCAGTGTTGTTTTTGGAGTAGAGTTCAATCTGTAGCCCAGGCAGGCCTCAAACTCCTAAAAATCCTTCTAGACTAAAGGCGTGAGCCATTAATCCAGCTACTAAAGATCATTTTTTATTTTTAAGGTTTTTTCTAAGATTTACATTACATGTGTTTTGGTTGCGTGTATGTTTGTACACTATGTACATGTAGTGTCCAGGGGTCAGAAGAAAGCATTATATGCCCTATAATTGGTGTTAAAGATGGTTATAAACTGCCACAGAGGTGCTGGGCTTCAAACTAAGATCCTCTGGAAGAGGGGTCAGGGCTCTTTACTACTGAGCCATCTCTTCAGCCTCATGCCATTTTTAAGGTACAAACTTTGCAGGATGGTAGTCATGAGGAAGAAGCAGAGGGCAAAAATTATGAACCTTTTGTCTAGGAAGACTCAAATGTTTTATAGCATGTCAATTGTTTTAGCTACTACAAAGATGGACAACTGGGGCCCACAGGGACAGGATTATCCTGCACAACACAGTAAGAACCTATCTTTCAAAAATAAAAATGTAGTTTCAAGTTGAGCATGCCTGTGTACTCCCTTAATCCCAACACTTGGAAGGCAGAGGCAGGAAGAGCTCTGAGTCTGAGACCAGCCTGGTCTATAAGGAGTTCCAATACACCCAGGTCTACATAATAGAGAGCACACACACTTGAGTGCTAGTGCCTCCCAGGCCAGAGGAATTGGGCTGGATCCTCATAGCTGGAGTTATAGGCAACTGAGTTGCCTGAGCAGCATGTACTCTTTCTTCCTTTGGCATTTTATTTTATTTTAGACAAGGTGTCTTTGTAACCCCAGCTGTCCTGGAACTTGCTCTGTAGACCAGGCTGGCCTAGGATTAAAGGCATGTGGCACCACTTCCCTGTTGTTGGTTTTTTTTTTCCTTTTTTCCATTTTGGCAGCAAATACTCTTAAAGTTGAGAGCCACGCTTCTCTATTTCTCTATATTGAGAACCCACCTTTAAAAAACACAATGTAAGCCGAGAAGTGGTAGCGCACGCCTTTAATCTCAGCACCTGCGAGGCAGAGGCAGGTGGATTTCTGAGTTTGAGGCCAGCCTGGTCTACAGAGTGAGTTTCAGGACAGCCAGGGCTACACAGAGAAACCCTGTCTCAAAAACACAAAAAACAAACCAAAACAACAACAACAACAACAAAAAAACACAATGTAAAACTTTTCTTACAGTCTGTGTGGCAGAATACGGAAGCTGTTTGCTTGTATTTAATCTGAAATACTAGGGATTGAGAGCACTGGTGAGAGCCCTGGATCAGATGCACCTAAACAACAAGGGACCATAAAGTCAAAAAGGCTGAGATATTTCTATATGTGTCTGTGTTCTCTTAATTTACCACATCCTCTAACTTTCTGATACAGCGAAATGAAAAGAATTTTAGCTCTTCTCTGCCCCAAGCTTAAGTACGGTGGACTATATGCTAAATTAGTACTTTCGAAGCACTGTGCTGAAGACTTTTACCAGGGCCCAGTAGGCAACTATAATTCCTGCTTTCTGGTACTATGCCCAGAGGTGATCGATCCCCTCATGAATATGAGCTAGCCTGGTAACGTCTTAATAATCAGATCACGGTAAAACGTGATGGGCTATCTTCTGAAATAAGGTCACAAAAATGAGTCTAGGGCGAGTGGGATGGCTCAGTGGTTAAAGGTGCCTGCTGCTAAGCCTAATTATCTGCTTATCTCATGCTAGAAGGAGACAAGAGACTTCCAACTCCCACAGGTTGTCCCCTGACTTCCAAATATACACCAAAGCACACATACTAAATAAGTAAACATAATAACAAGTTAAATTTAAAAAGATTTAATGCCAAACATGGAAATGCACACCCTGAATCCCAGGACTTGAGAAGCAGAGGCATGAAGATCTCTGAGTTTAGGGCCAGCCTGGTCTACAGAATGAGTTCCAGGACAGCCAGGGCTACAATAGTGAGACCCTGTCTCAAAAACAAAGCAAAATATCTAACAAAAAATAACCTGGCTCTCACCTTGCTGTTCTGCTTGCTCTCTGTGACAGAAGCCACCTTTCAAGTCATGAACTGTCCCCAAAGAGCCCATGTACTAAGGAACCAAGGCACCTGTGATCCCCACATCAGAGAGGCAAAGGCAGGAATATCATGATTTCAAAGCCAGCCAGGGCTATATAATGAATTCCATGTCAACCTGGGCTATATAATTAAGACCCTGCCTAGACAAACAAATAAAGAAACAAACACTAGGCTGGAGAGGTAGCACCTGTGCTGTTTTTCTAAAGGACTCAAGTTTGGATCCCAGAACATATGTCTGGTGGCTTGTAACTCTGGCCCTAGATCTGGTGATACCTTTCTCTGGCCTCCTTGGGCATCCCCCAACCCCAAATGGCATACACAACAAGCAAATGCATAAATTAAAAATTAAAACAAACAACCACCACCAGCAACAACAAAAGCAAAACAAACCTACTCTGTGTCTGGATATATAGGACATACAGTTTGGGATAATAGTTGCTTAAAGCCACTGCATATTAGAGCAGTTTGTCATCCAATAGTGACTAATACATAAAAGGGATCTAGAAGTCAGGCAGTGGTGGTGCATGCCTTTAATTCTAGCACGAGGGAGGTGGAAGTTGGCAGATCTCTGAGTTCTAAGACAGCCTGGCCTACAGAGTGAGTTCCAGGACAGCCAGAGCTAAAACAGAGAAACGCTGTCTGGTGGGGACATGGGAGGAGTCACATGGGGGAGGGGGCAGGCACTGTCACACACTTTCAATTACATCACAGTTGTCCTGGCTCCTCTACTTGCTAGTAGAATGTCTTGGGCAAACCATGTAACCTATCTGCTCTCATCTATAAAATGTGTATAACAAGGCTGGGAACACAGCTCAGCGGAAGAGTGTTAGTCTGGCATACATGAGGCAGTAGGTTCAGTTCCTAGCACTTCCACCATACCAAACCAAAAAAAGAGTGACAGTAAAAACATTATTTTCGCACTTGGGAGGCAGAGGCAGGCAGATTTCTGAGTTCGAGGCCAGCCTGGTCTACAGAGTGAGTTCCAGGACAGCCAGGGGTATACAGAGAAACTCTGTCACGAAAAAAACCAAAAAAAACCAAAACCAAAAAAACTCTAAAACCAAACAAAACAAAAGACCCAAACCCAGAAACAAACAAACAAACAAACAAAATATTTGATCTATCCCCCGACTGATACTTTGCAGAATAATATATTATGGTGCTAATTTTCAGAAAAAAGTTCTTACCAATACTAGTTCTTTGGTTTAAAAAGATTAGAATAAGGGGCTGGAGAGACAGCTCAACAGTTAAGAGCTCTGGCTACTCTTCCAGTTCAACTGTAGGACTTCACATGGTGGGTAACAACCAGCTGTAACTCATTCCAGTGGGTCTGCTCTCTTTTGCACTCTCTGGGCACTGCACGCACATGGCTCACAAACATACAGGCAAAGCATAGAGTAAGCAGTACCTATGCTCTACTACACTGCTACAGCCTACCAGTGCCTCTCTAGTAAGTCTGCAGCAGGTGGAACCGCTCATACAGACAGAAAAGGATATAGAAAAGGTTTCCACTCTGTGAAAAAAGGCTTCTTTGCTTGTTGACTCCAATGGAGGCTGCTCTGCTTGAGGCGATCCATCAACTGACTGGAATGTGGCAGATGTGTCCTTTCTGAAACCAAGTAGGACTATTAGTGATCTTTCTGTGCCACTCTTCTGAGTCCAGCTATTCCACACACATCACATATCAAACCTGAACTAGATTTTAAGTTTCTAAAAATCATTTCAGTCTAGCCATTCCTCTGCTTAATATATCCCTTGACTTCATAATACTAAATTATAAGCTCTTAACTTCTTCAATCTGAGAGTCACAACTTTTTACAGTTTAGCCAGCCTTTCCTAGCTCAGTTTGCCAAAAATATTTTGCATAATTTTAGTAAACATAAAATAAGACCTTCAAGGGTTTAAGTATTGAATAATAATACAATTTAAACCACTTCAGAGAAATAATTCTTTTTCTTTTTTGAGAAAGAGTCTCACTTTATAACCCAGGCTGCCTGGAATTCATAGCAATCCTCCTGTCTCAACCTCTTAAGTGTCAAGATTACTACTGTGGGTAATATGTGTGTGTACATGTGTGTATATGCAATATATATATGTGAATGCATATACGTGCCCAGGCACATGTATGGAAATCAGAACAGAACTTTGTAGAGTCGGACCTTTTCTTCTACCCTTATGTGGGTTCAGGGCTTGAGCGCAGGTCACCAGGCTTCCATGGCAAGCACCTTTACCTGAAAAGCCATTCTGCTGGCCCATAAATTTAACTCTCAGTATGAGAACGAATACCTTAGATATTGTTATGTACAATATGTTTCTCACTACCTCAAGCAGAAAATTCAAGTCATGGGCTGGAAAGATGGCCCCGTGGTTAAGAACTACTTTTCCAGAGGTCCTGAGTTCAATTCCCAGTAACCACTTGGTAGCTCACAACCATTTGTAATAGGATCTGATGCCCTCTTTCTGGTGTGTTTGAAGACAGCTACAGTGTACTCATATGCATGACTTAAATAAATAAATCTTTAAAAAAGAAAATTCAGTTGGGCGGTGGTGGCACACGCCTTTAATCCCAGCATGTCGGAGGCAGAGGCAGGCAGATTTCTGAGTTCGAGGCCAGCCTGGTCTACAGAGTGAGTACCAGGACAATCAGGGCTACACAGAGAAACCCTGTCTTGAAAAACAAAACAAAACAAAACAAAACAAAATCCTGTCTCAAACAACAACAAAAAAGAAAGAAAAAGATAGGGCTAGAGAGATGGATTAGCAGTTAGGAGCACTGAGTGCTCTTCCAGAGGTCCTGAGTTCAATTCCCAGCAACCACTTGGTAGCTCACAACCATCTGTAATGGGATCTGATGTCTTCTTCTGGTGTGTCTGAAGACAGTTACAGTGTACTCACATACATAAAACAAACAAATAAATTTAAAATAAAGAAAAAGAAAGACAAATATTTGTGAATTTGTCACCAAGAGAAAAAAAATTATTCACATTAAGGCTGACTATATTTTGAAATAGAATTCATGGTATCACTAATTCAAAATTATGATTGATTGTAAACATGCTACTATATCTTAACGCTTTTTCTCCTCTCCCTCCTCTCTACACCTCTCTTTGTCAGAGGGTCTCAAATTAGCCTGGAACTTCAGATCCTCCACCTTTCAAGGACTTAGAGTAGTATGATACCACTACCAGTTTAAGAAAGTGCTAGGGATCAAATCTTAAGCTCAGTGCAAGCAAGGCTATCTAATTCTCAGCCCAGCATTAACTATTTAATTAAGGAAGGAAGGAGTGAGGGAGGTAAACAGCACGTTATCACATAACTTCATTTTACTATCTTGCTAACTATTTACTGTGTGATTGCTCCATTTACAATCCGGTGTAATTTACTTTGTACATTTAGGACTGCTCTTAGGTAAAGGGGTTGCTAAGCTTCACTTTACTGTGAGACTCCACGGCTTTAGTATTCAGGTTTGCTTATTCAGCTAATAGCCCTCTCTCTAAAAAAAGGTTTATTACAAAATTTCGCTAGTGATGCGGCGTCAGGTACATCCAGAGGCTACCGAAGTCGAGCAACAGAGAAGGCTAGCCTTTTTCAGAGCTCAGGAAGAATTCAACCTCACCCACCCAGTCACGGATTGAAGTTACCCGCTGCGTCCTCCGCCCCCTGCTCCAGGCCGTTGTTCCCCAAGCCACTCCAGCGCCCATAGCCTGGATAACTCACGGTTCTGTGTCTCCCTCTTCCGGGACAATTCCTTCATCTATCAACTGCCGAACTTTCTGGGGTGTCCCTTCAGGGGAACGAACGACTGCACCCCAAGTCTTTTCCATACCCGCGGCAAACGGCTGCCCCTCACTGGAAGCCGCCATCTTGGTCCGTCCGGAATTGTGTCCCCTCGCGTGTTTAGGCTCAGGAATTTATGTTCTGAGTTAAGTCCCGCCCTCTGACCTATCAAAATAGTGACTGCAAGTCCCACCCTTTCCTGGCTAACTAAAAGAATTTAAGAGTGGTTATATTGTTTAAAACTAAAGGTAGGTTATGTTGGGCGGTGGTGGCACACGCCTTTAATCCCAGCACTTGGGGTCTACAGAGTGAGTTCCAGGATAGCCAGGGCTATACAGAGAAACCCTGAGTTGAAAAACCAAAAAAATAAAATGAAATAAAAAAATAAAGGTAGGTTATTTGTTTGTCTGATGAATTAGCATATTTAGAGTAACAAATAGTTTTCTTTTTTCTTTTTTGATACAGAGTTTTCTTTCTTCCTTTCTTTTCTTTTCTTTTTTTTTTTTGGTTTTTCGAGATAGGGTTTCTCTGTTTAGCCCTGGCTGTCCTCAAACTCAGAAATCCGACTGCCTCTGCCTTCCAAGTGCTGGGATTAAAGGCGTGCGCCACCACTGCCCGGAGAGTTTTCTATACAGTCCTGGAGTTCAAGAGATCCCCCTGCCTCTGCCTCAATTTCTAGAATACTAGGATTAAAGTTGTGTGTCACCAAAAAAAAAAAAAAAAAAAAAAAAAAAAAAAGCTATGTCTCTCCAGCTTCAGTAGGGATGAAGAACCCAATTGCAGCCTACAAATAAAAGTCATACCGACTCTCCTAAATTATATTGTCTTCTAGGTAAGGAAACGGCAGTGTTTAGTTGAGAAAAAAAATAATTTGAAACCCTTCATAGGATTGTGTTACTAGTGAAAGAAGTCTATGGCTTTGACACCATCCTCCATTCTTTTTTTGTTTGTTTGTTTGTTTTGTTTTTTGAGACAGGGTTTCTCTATGTAGCCCTGGCTGTCCTGGAACTCACTCTGTAGAGTAGGCTGGCCTCAAACTCAGAAATCCAACTGCTTCTGCCTCCCAAGTGCTAGGATTAAAGGTGTGCGCCACCACCGCTGGGCAAAAAAAAAAAAAGATTTATTCATTTATTATTTGTACAGTCTTCTGTCTGCATGTGTCCCTGCAGGTCAAAAGAGAGCACCAGATCTAATTATAGATGGTTGTGAGTCACCATGTGGTTGCCAGGAAGTGAACTCAGGATCTCTTCACCTCTGAGCCATCTCTCCAGCCCTCTATATCTTTAATTCTTGAACTTTATTATTTCTCTCTCTCTCTCTCTCTCTCTCTCTCTCTCTCTCTCTCTCTTTTCTTTTCTTTTTTCTTTTTCTTTTTTGTTTTTTTCGAGACAAGGTTTCTCTGTGTAGCCTTGGTTGTCCTGGAACTCACTCTGCAGACCAGGCTGGCCTCGAACTCAGAAATCCACCTGCCTCTGCACCCCAAGTGCTGGGATTAAAGGCGTGCACCACCACTGCCTGGCCCTCTCTTTCTTTCTTTCCAGACAGGGTCTGACTGTCCTGGTACTCACTTTGTAGAACACATTGACCTCAAACTCATGGAGATCTACCTGTCTCTGCCTCCCAAAGGCTAGGATGTAAGGCATGGGCCATCACAACTCACTCATGTTTTTTGTTATAAGTGTGTGCCTGTGGTGTGTACGTATGGACACATGCCCCACAGCATGTAGGTGACTTGTGGAGTTCATTTTCTCCATCCACCTTTTCAAGAGTATCAGGGATCAAAACAAAGTGGCCAGGCTAGCACAGGAAGGACCTTCGCTTTCCGAGCCAGCTCACCGGACGTGCTTAATCTTTAAACCTTATCTTAATTACAGCCTTGGATCAATGGAACTTAAGAAGCCACAGAATCACATGACACCTAAGTGTGACTCTCCTGAGGTGCCTGAACTCATGTCTGGTCATGCATTGCTAGTCTTTTCTTTTTTTCTCTAGATTTATTTATTTTATGTTTATGAATGTCCTGCTGGATGTACGTATGTGTAGGTGCCGAGAATCAACCCCAGGTCCTCTGCAAGTGGAGCCTGTGTTGCTTACCACTGAGCCATCCCTTCAGCCCCATTAATCTTTTCTTTTGCTAAATATATATTACTATTATTTTTTATTTTGTGTGTGATGTAGGTATATGTACATATTGTTGTTTATATGTG
This sequence comes from Montemys delectorum, assembly GCA_019843815.1. Classification (NCBI taxonomy): domain Eukaryota; kingdom Metazoa; phylum Chordata; class Mammalia; order Rodentia; family Muridae; genus Montemys; species Montemys delectorum. The sequence goes on along the minus strand of JADRCD010196833.1, from coordinate 21,296 downwards.
TATGCACTCATGAGTAATGACAATTTTGGAATTTTGGTTTCTTTAAAAACAGAACTATTAGCTGGGCAGTGGTGGTGCACACCTTTAATCCCATCATTTGGGAGGCAGAGGCAGGCAGATTTCTGAGTTCGAGGCCAGCCTGGTCTACAGAGTGAGTTCCAGGACAGCCAGGGCTACACAGAGAAACCCTGTCTAGAAACAAACAAACAAACAAACACAAACCCAAAAAACAAAACAAAAAAAAGAACTATTATAAGAATGTGTTTTCATTTTAATCCCAGGTATGGGTATGTAGGGTTGCTTCGGATTGTCCACAGCAGCTGGCTATTGTTCTAGCAGAAGCATGCCTTTGCCAGCTGCAGATAGTTTGTACAATTGCTTGGTGTTTGAAACTCTGCAAACTTTTTAGAGTGTATATAAATGCTAGAGCCCTGATAGGTGGGGATTGGGCTTGTTGATCATTTGGTGGGATTGGTTGTGGTTTGTTAGTAGCCCTAGTCAAAGAAGAAGCAAAAGGAAAGAAACTGGATTTAGGGCTTCTCCTAATGCCTTTCTCCCCTCTATCTTTGTTTCTCTCCTGTCTAATGTTAGGGGGTGAAATTGAGGGAGAGGGGATAAAGGGCACGGGAAAAAGAAGGACCCACAAAGTAGCAAACACTGGTTACTCTCATGTACATATGGCTAGCTGCATAAGCCAGAGCTTGTCTTCCTCGTCTCTATTTTATTTTAGATCAGATCTTCCACTGGATCTGGAGCTCACTGAATTAGCCTTAATACAAAACACACACACACACACACACACACACACACACACACACACACACACTGAGGCTAGGGAGATGTCTCTCAGTGGGTAAGAGCAGCCAAGCCTGACAACTTGAGTTCAATCCCTAGAACCCATGTGATTTGTGTTCGTGCATGCATGCATAAATGCTTGAGTAGTGTCTATGTAAATATTCATGTATGTGAAGCCCAGAGGTCAACCTCGGATGTCTGCCTTGTTTTTTTAAGATAATATCTCTAAATGGCCTAAAACTTGGCAAATAGGTTAGTGGATCCCCGGGAACTATCTGTTTCCTGCCTCCCCAGCACCAGGATTTCCAGCATGTGCCACCATACCTGGCTTATGGGGGAGGCATGGTAGTACACACTTTTTTTGTTTTTGTTTTTTTTGTTTTCGAGACAGGGTTTCTCTGTGTAGCCCTGGCTGTCCTGGACTAACTCTGTAGACCAGGCTGGCCTCGAACTCAGAAATCTGCCTGGGATTAAAGGCGTGTGCCACCACGCCGGGCCCACTTTTTTTTTTTTTTTTTAACACTTACTTATTTATTATTATAAACTGTAGCTGTCTTAGTTGAGCCAGGAGAGGGCGTCAGATCTCATTACGGATGGTTGTGAGCCACCATGTGGTTGCTGGGATTTGAACTCAGGACCTTTGGAAGAGCTGTCAATGCTCTTACCCACTGAGCCATCTCACTAGCCCCCGGTAGTACACACTTTTAATCTGGGCTCTACTTTCTGCTGGAGGCCTACATAAGGACAATAGAAGAAGGAAGAATACTCTGCTTTGCTTTCACTTACTTCCCAGCACATCTGTTGGAACCTATCTCTTCTGGACTCCAGCTTATATAGAAGATCAGCTGAAACACCCAGCCTCATGGGACTGAGCAACCACTAGACTCTTGGACTTCCTGTTCACAGGTGCCCATTATTGGGTTAGTTGAACTGTAGACTAAAAGTCATTCCAATATGTTCCCTTAATATAGAGAGACATTCCATAAGTTCTGTGACTCCAGAGAACCCTGACTACTACAGGCTGTCTATGTGACTATCTACAGGGAAGAATTTTCTAGCTCCTGCTAGTTCCTAGGCAGAGTTCCCCACAAATCCCACTTTTGAATGAATGATTTTTTTTTATTTTTTCAGAGTGTTTTCAGTTCACAGTGAGTTAAATAGAAAGTACAGAGAGTTCACAGCCATCTCGACCCTGCTGTGCAGCTTCCTTATCTATCAGCACACTGTACTCGACAATGTGTGGCTCATTTGTTAGAAGCAATGAACCAGCCTTGACACATCATTATCAGCCAAAGTTCATAGTCTATGCTACGTAATGGAGAATTGTTCCTTTAAAAACTATTCTTGCCGGGCAGTGGTGGCACACGCCTTTAACCCCAGCACTTGGGAGGCAGAGGCAGGCGGATTTCTGAGTTCGAGGCCAGCCTGGTCTACAGAGTGAGTTCCAGGACAGCCAGGGCTACACAGAGAAACTGTGTCTTGGGGGGAAAAAAAAGTTCCTTATTCCTCCTGGCCTTGAACTTGTAATGTATCTGTGAGAGGCTGGATTTGAATGCCTGATCTTCCTGCCACCATCCTCAGTTCTGGGACTACAAGAGTGTGCCACCATGCTGAGGTGTTTTTGTTTGTTTGTTTTTGTTTTTTCGAGACAGGGTGTCTCTGTGTAGCCCTGGCTGTCCTGGAACTTACTCTGTAGACCAGGCTGGCCTCGAACTCAGAAATCTGCCTGCCTCTGCCTCCCAAGTGCTGGGATTAAAGGTGTGCGCCACCACTGCCTGGACATGCTGAGTTTTATTCAGTGGTGCTAGACAAGTATTTTAAGCAACTGAGCTACCTACGTCCCTAGCACCCCGGGTTTTTTTTTTTCCTTTTTATTTTCAGATGTTGAACATTTTAATAAACTGCATTATAATGCATAATGGATAAAATACTTCTTTTCTGCAAGGCAGTGGTGGCACAAGCCTTTAATCCCAGCACTGGGGGAGGCAGAGGCAGGTGGATTTCTGAGTTCGAGGCCAGCCTGGTGTACAGAGTGAGTTCCAGGACAGTCAGGGCTACACAGGGAAACCCTGTCTTGAAAAACCAAAAACCAAAACCAAACCAAACCAAACCAAACAAACAAAAAACCCAACCTTCTTTTCCTACAGAAACTGGGTGTGGGGACAAAACCAAGATTTCCCGGCAACATGAAATTTGCTCACTTAGATCAAAGGATACTTCCGGTCTCAGCACTTTCTCCCTCTCCACCGGATCCTTAAAAAAAAAATCCAACATGTGAGGTTCTCATGTGTGAGACACCAAGGGGGTCAGCAGTCCAGACAGATTAGATCTTGAAAGGTTTTGTTTCCCTTGAGAAATTTTATGTTTTTCCTTATTTGGAAACAGCAATGTGTATCTGCATTTTCCCACTGTCCTTTGCGCCTCCCCAAGTTCAAAGCCAAATTTTGTTTAATTTTGAAACGATGGAAATTTCTGATATTCACATTTTAAAATTACATCGTCCATTCCATTTTCTGTCATTAATTGTGTATATTGTAAGACAATTGATGTTTTTTTCGTTTTTTTTTTTTTTTATGAGTAAAACATTTACATGATCGTATGTCATCTATGAGAGTATCTTTTTCTTTTTCTTTTTTCCTGGCAGGCATACACAAACCGCGTGTTATTTAAAGATCTTCACTGACGTTTGTAAAGCCCGAAAGGTTTCTTATTGGAATTTTCATTTTTGTTTCTAGGATTATTCTAAGATCGAACAGTTTTCGGTATTTGCTAATCAGGTTTAAAGCTGTTTGCTCTTGACGTGGGCTTATGCAGGGGAAGGGTCCCGGCAGTGCCACTGTGAGACAAAACAAATGATGAAAGCCAGGAGTTTTTTAGATTTCATCTGACTCCTCCCCTGCCCCCACCTCCCGTGAGCCCTTTGTGTGTGGCAACAGTCAGCAGACCGAGTCTCAGTCTGCAGAGCTGCAGACGGATGTACTGACACCAAGCACATGCATTGTGTACATATGATACTTCTAAATGCAGTGCATATGGGACAGAGTTCCGGAGTATCGACCTCGCTGGGGCAGCGAACCTGCTTGGGAGTCTCCTCAGGCGTAGCCTCCCCGCTCGTCCTTCGACTATCTGGTCTAAGCACCCAGCATCCCGGCGAAGCGGGCTAACTCAGGGGGAATAAATGCGCTCTGTGAGCGGCTGCTTATGCCTTTTCTCCCCCCACCTCTTTTTGCTATAGCTATGGTTACCACATCTCTCCCCGCCTCCCTCCACCTGCCAAGAAAGAGACTGCCTATTGGTCCTCTGTCACCAAGGCGGCCAGCCATTGGTTGCTGGCAAGCCCGGCGCTCCCCCGGCCCCTGTCTCCCGGGTCTCTTGAGGAGCCCGGGAAGGAGGCTGGGCTCGCGCTGCCGGGGCAGGGGCTTGCCGGGACCGGGCTGCGGCAATCGTTAGTGGGCCATGTCGGCTGCCCAGGGCTGGGACCGGAACCGCCGGCGGGGAGGAGGCGCGGCCGGCGGGGCCAGCGGGGTTAGCGGGGCCGGCGCGGCCGGCGGGGGTCGGGGCACCGGACAGCTCAACAGATTCGTGCAGCTCTCCGGACGGCCGCACCTGCCAGGTGAGTGGTGGGGCCGCTGCCGGCTAGAAGGTGGCGGCCACCGGGCTCTGCTGCCCCTCGGACACGCAGCCGAGGACGGGGAAGCAGAGCACCAGGAAGGTGGCGTTGAGGTCAGGAGGGGAATCGGAGCACGCCTGAAGAAAAGTCTCGCTGTGTCGACAGCTCGGTGATGAGAGTTGTATTTTCCTCCCGAAGGAGAGGCCGCTGTCTCTTTGACATTCCCAAATGTTTCGCTTGCCCGGTTTCCTAATCTTTTCCCCTTCCGCAGATTGATGTTGTGAAAAAAGACATTGGTGTTTAGCTGTGGAAAATTATTTCAAAAGGAGTGCCAAATTAAGGAGAGAGGAGACAAGAGCAATATAGGAGTGATTTTGTTTGAAAGAAAAAAAAGCCAACCAACTGTGTAAGAGTTGAGTATTTTGAAACGGAATGAGCATGTGAAAGTGTGTGTGTGTGTGTGTGTGTGTGTGTGGTGTTGGCTAGGGAGTATATGGGAAAGAAAAATCAAGATTAAGGGAAACGGTTGAATCATATGTATTTGGGGATGTACAGAGACAGAATGGATAATGGTGTCTAGATTTTAAAAGGGAGAAGTGAAGATCATGAATATATAGAAACGAAATGATGTGATCCTGGTATCAAAACTGAAAATTGGAAAAATATACCTATTGCTATAAATTTCGTGGTTTGATCTTATGCCTTAAAAGTTCACATGCCTTAAAAAATTTTTAAAAAGCCTAAAGTCAAATCGATATGTGTGCAAACAGTTGTAAAAAGCATACATTTACAAATTTTCAGTCTGTTAAAAGAAGGATAGAGAATTAAATCAAGCACAGAATGCCAATCATTTTATTGGGCAGTCGTGGGTTGGTTTTTTTTTTCCCCACGGTGAAGAGAATTGTCAGGAATGATGTGTTAGACCTTCGCCATGTTTTTTTGTGTATGTGTGACTAGTATTAAGTTGATTGTTTTAGTGATATACTTGTTTAGATAGTTTTGAGAACCTGATTGTTTCTGAATTGTGTTTACTATTGTCACTTGTTCTCCTAGGTACTAAATAATCAGTTGATTAATTTAAAGATAAAGGAGATTTTACTTATTCTAAGAGACAATTACTAATATTTGTGGTATGGTTTTTGATGTGTACCAGAAATGTCCATTAACCCATTTGTACATTCCATTAAAATGAAATTGAGACATTTTTAAATAATCAGATATACCATAAATTAGATTTGAAAAAACTGTATCAGACTGGGATTGCTAAATATGTGAAAAAAGGAGCCATCTTTTTTGTTATCTCCAGTTAACACCAAAACCCTAGGTTTTTGTGCATTACTAAGCCTAGAAGAGAAATCCCTTGCAAGGACTATTCCCAGTTTGCTCTCTATCTGAAATCTTTTAAGTCTTTGGTCATAGATTAATTATTATACCTAGAACTTCCATGTGGACATTCTCAGAGTTCTGTAACATATTGGTGCAGTTCCGTCTGCTACCACATGAGGGCAGGATAAGCCCTGATTTCAAATAAGGGGCTGAAGTATGGCGCTATTTCTGCATTCCCTTAGCACACGAGGACAAGAACAGCCATTTGTCCAGAGGTGAAGATAAAACGTGCTTAAACTGTGAAAATTGGAGAAGTGGAGTCATCAGTCTTCATCTGCTTCCTTTCTTCCAGGCTGCATTCAGTTCCTTCTTCCCACACAGGCGGTCTCCATCTTTCCCTCGTTCTCAAAACTAGAACAGTTCCCATATCTCAATAATATACTTTGATATAAATAATAAATTCTTTCACACTAATCCTTTGTTCTCCTAGGTTGCATATTATAGCCCTTTACTCTATTTTGAAATAATTGAAAATATTTTAAGTGATAGTGAGGAGTAGAAATGTGTGGGTCTTTTTATGGCTGACACTGGAGACCTAGCTTTTATTCCTCGTTTTTTGTTTTTGTTTTTGTGTTTGTTTTTGTTTGTTTTAGTTTTTCATTTATTTTGACTTCTATTCCTATTTTCCAATTCACCCTTCTTTACCACATACTTGAAGAACCTTTTTTCTTCTTTTTTACATTTCTATCTTGTGCCCAGTCCCTATGAAACAAAGCAGTACAACATGGTGGTGTACTGGAATGTTCCTATTGTCTTTGAGGGTTAGTCTTTTGAGAAAATTTAAAAGACAAAAATCTTACTATAGAGCATGTGGACCAGGTGAAGCATGTGGCTTCACTCAAAGAGACCTTACGTTCTCTGTGTCCTGTGCTCCCGTGCTCCCTTGCTCCCGTGCTCCTGTGCTCCTGTGCTCCTGTGCTCCTGTGCTCCTGTTCTCTGTCTCCTG
>JADRCD010196833.1:0-14549 GCA_019843815.1 Montemys delectorum | reverse complement strand
TGCTCCTGTTCTCTGTCTCCTGTGCTCCCGTGCTCCTGTGCTCCTGTTCTCTGTCTCCTGTGCTCCTGTGCTCCCGTTCTCTGTCACCTGTGCTCCTGTGCTCCCGTTCTCTGTCACCTGTGCTCCTGTGCTCCTGTGCTCCCGTTCTCTGTCTCCTGTGCTCCCATGCTCCCGTGCTCCCGTGCTCCTGTGCTCCTGTGTCTGGCTTGGTGGGAGGGCCTTTGCTCCCGTGCTCCCGTGCTCCCGTGCCTGGCTTAGTGGGAGGGCCTTTGCCCATCTACTAAGGGTAATCTGAAAGCAGGTCTCCTTAAGCTCCCACCAACTTCAGTTATAATTAGCTACCTAGTCTTGTTTATTTTGCTTCCATTGTGACTAATTCTGTCACTGTCCTTTAGGTTCCTTGCAGTAGCTGTCTAAACAGCCTTTCTACTAGAGCCTTCCATTCATATATCACTGGTCTTTGAAAATACAAATCTTTAATCATCTCTGCTTACAGCCCTTTTCTTTTAGCTTTTTTGTTTTTAAGATAGGGTCTAACCTTTGTCCAGGCTGGCCTTGAACCGTCCATCCTCTTGTGTGAGCTTCTAGAGTGGTGGCACACAGGCACGAGCCATCGTACCCAACCTTTCTTGCTGTTTCATTGCTCTCACAGTGAGGCTAAGACCCACACTGGCTGGCTGCCTTTTTGCCTTGGGTTGGTCCTCCTTTTTGTTCTCTGCTGTCTGCTCTGCTGTCTTCACCACAGGAAGCCACTGCATGCGGTCTTCTGTCCTGGAGGAACCCTCCTGCTTCCTCCTCTTATTCAACTTACCTTAACTTTTTCTCAGTTGTATTTTTTTCCATAAGAGCCTTTCTGACATGGCCCCTCTCCCTGTACCCTCCTAGTACCACACATTTTTTTCCTAAGGTATGCGTAGCATTTGTGTGTGAATATTGTTGGGAAAAACATACTATGTGTGTGTGTATACACACACGTATATACATATATACAAATTTTATCTGTATGCATGTACCACAATGTAATATAGTAACAATTTTTAATTAGGCACTGTAGAGAGGGCTTCAAAGTTAAGAGGATGCTCTTTCAGAGAAGCAGCTTTTCATTCCCAGCATCTACATAGTGATTTATAACCAGCCATCCATAACTCCACTTCCAGGGCACCTGATGTTCTTTGTGGCCTCCACGGGGACCAGGCATATAGGTGGTGTACAGACAGCCAGGCAGGCAAAATATCTGAACACATAAAATTAAGATTGGTATTTTTAGGCCAAGCAGTGATGGTGCATTAATTCCAACACCTGGGAGTCAGAGACAGGTGGAGGCAGGTGGATCTCTGTGAGTTTGAGGCTAGTTGGGTATATGAAGTGAGTTCTGGGATGGCTAGGGCTACACAGAGAAACCCTGTCTTGACATTTTTTTTCTTTTAATTTTAAAAAAGATTTAATTAATGTATTGGCATTATGTGTACGATATTGATGTGTAATGACTTGATTGCTGTAGTTTGGTCCTGCATAGCCCCACTGGCTCTGGACAAATAGATAATACTGAGTCCTTAAAAGTATCCAGTTCTACATCAGGCATTGTGTCAGCACAGTGTTTTTGAAATTTTGAATATTTCCTTGCCGTTCTGCTATCTTTTTTAAATTTCTAAACTATTTTTCCCTTTAAAGACAGAATTACTTATTGTGTGTGTGTGTGTGCACTCATCTCTTATGCCACAGTGTGTATGTGGGTGTGAGAGGGCAGCTTTTGGAAATCAGGACTGGTTGGTCCTAGGACTAGAACTCTGGTCATTAGATTTGGCAGCAAGCTTATTTACCTGCTAAGCCATCATGCTGGCCCTTTTCTGCTATTTTCTAGGACACAGCAGTGATGCTGTGTTTATTCCACAGGCTAAGAACATTTTTAGGTTTTTAGTTTAGTAATTAATAATCTTTATATACCTAGGGAAAAAATAGGGAATGGTGCTGCTGTTTTGTAGATTAAGCATTTAGAGATAGAGCTCAGAGAGCAAGGGAATTGGGGGATAGAGTACTAGTTAGTGTTACATTTTAATATGTGAGTTTAATTAAGTAAATGTGTTAATAGGAAAAAACAGTTAAACATCATTGCTAACATAGAAAATGACAGAAGAAGGCATACTTAACAGTAATCTGGGTGAAAAATAATTCGAGACAGGGTTTCTCTGTATAGTCCTGGCTGTCCTGGAGCTCACTCTGTAGACCAGGCTGGCCTCGAACTCTGAAATCCTCCTGCCTCTGCCTCCCAAGTGCTGGGATTAAAGGCGTGCGCCACCACGCCCGGCCTTAATAAAGTTTTAAATGTAAAATTCAGGCGGTAGAAAAGAACATGTGTTAGCCACACACGTAAATGTGTAGTAAATGTCTGAGATCGAAGCCTGAGGAGGAGAGGCAGGAAGGCCAGGTCTCTATGTCATAGCTGCATTTGGGTTGGGATCCATCTTGGGCTACAGGAAACTTTGTCTCAAAAAGCAATAAAACAAAATATGGAGAAGACAAGTTTTCTTTCTGCCTTTGTGACTGTTGGCTTCTCTCATTAGTAGCAAGTAATGATACGCTTCTTGCCTGTTTTTTTCCAGAAGGAATGTGCATTGTGCCTGGGGTGGAGTTGTTGTATGTTTAGATATGCCATAAGGGTCTTTAAAGTGCGGTCTCCTGCCACAGTGATGAGTTGAGTTTCCCTGTATGTGAGGAATTTCACACTTAGGGTCTTTATCTTGCAGGTAAATTCCTAGAAACTGAGTTGCTGGGTCAAAGGATACTTACTATTTAAATCTTGATAAAACTGTCAAATTGCCCTTTGTAAAGATAGGGTCAGTTTGTGGTCTGATGACGGGTGTTATCCTGTTGGTGGCTCTTGCTTGGTTCCTTTATTGAAATACCAACTCCCTTCCCATCTTTGTAATAGCTATGGATGGAACTCAGGCTTTGTACATGATAGGCAAGAACGCTACCCAGAAGCTACTTCCCCAGGCCAGACATTAGATTTTTTTTTTTATTTGTGAGACTTGGTCTCACTCTGTATCCCTGGCTGACCTGGAACTTACTATATGACCAGGCTGGCCTCATACTCACAGAGATCTTCCTGCTTCCGCCTCCTGAGTACTGGGATTAAAACCTTGTGTCACTTAAACCCACAAGCCCCTTGTTTTCAAGTTAGGGTGTAGCACAGTGCTGGGATTACAAGAATGTATATTATGCCTGGCTAAACTTTTGCTTTACCTTTTAAAAAATGTTTTGTTTTGTTTTGTTTTTTAAAGATTTATTTTATTTATTTTATGTGTATGAGTACACTATAGTTGTACAGATGGCCATGAGCTATCATGTGTGTGGCTGCTGGGAATTGAACTCAGGACCTTCTGCCGGCCTTGCTCGCTCCAGCGTAATTCACTGTAGCTATCTTCAGATGCACCAGAAGAGGGTGTCTGATCTCATTATGGTGGTTGTGAGCCACCATGTGGTTACTGGGATCTGAACTCAGGACCTTTGGAAGAACAGTAAGTGCTCTTACCCGCTGAGCCATCTTGACAGCCCACCTTTTAAAAAATGTGTACAGGTGTTTTCCATGCATGCGTCTTATCTGTGTATCATGTGTGTACTGGGTACCCTCAGAGATCCAAAGAGACTATCAGATCCCCTGGAGCTGGAATTATTGTGTTGTGAGCCACCATGTGGGTTCCAGGAGTTGAACCCAGGCCCTCAGGAAAAGCAGCCAGTGCTCTCAACCACTAAGCCATCTCTCTGAAACCCTAAACCACTTTTTGTTGTTGTTTTTGTATTTTAAGACAGGGTTTCTCTGTGTAGCCTTGGCTATCTGGAACTAGCTCTGTAGACCAGACTAGCTGCAAACTCAGAGATCCAACTGTCTCTGCGGGGATTAGCTCTTTCCACCCAGCTGAATATATCCTTAAGCATCTTTTTAGCAAATAAAAGAATCAAGTTTGTTTCAGTTACTTATAGTCTCTATAGATTCGGTTCATTTTTCTTCTCCTCCTCCTCCTCCTCCTCCTCCTCCTCCTCCTCCTCCTCCTTCCTTTTTTTTTTTCTTCCCTGAGACAGGGTTTCTCTTTGTAGCCTTGTCTCTCTTGGAACTGACTCTGTAGACCAGGCTGGCCTTGAACTCAGAAATCCGCCTGCCTCTGCCTCCCAGTGTGCGCCACCACTGCCTGGCTTCTGTTCATTTTTCTGTTGAAACGTTTAATGTTGAAACATTATTTATAGGAACTCATGTTCCAAGGAGACTTAACTACTTTTTGACACATATTGTAGATATTTTCCATGGTTTTCCAGTTTATTTTTGAACCTTGTTTATAGATAGATTTTTCCAGCAGGATTAAACAGTATTATGTAGTTTATTAAATTTATTAAAATTTTTTAGTAAAGCTTTTTTGTTGTTGTTGTTTCCGAGACAGGGTTTCTCTGTATAGCCCTGACTGTCCTGGAACTCACTCTGTAGACCAGGCTGGCCTCGAATTCAGAAATCCGCCTGCCTCTGCCTCCCAAGTGCTGGGATTATAGGCGTGGGCCACCACCGCCCGGCCCTTGAGTAAAGCTCTTTAAACATTAAATGATGTGATGTGAGTGCATTTGTGTGAGTGCTGGTGTCCTTGCAGTCCAGGAAATGGTTTTGGATCCCCTGAGACAGGAGCAGGAGTTACGGATGTGCGCTGTAGGACGAGTGTGCTGAGACCCAAACTCAGGTCCTCTGTAAGAGCCTATGAGCAGTTAGCCACTTGGCCATACTTGAACCACTTGAGTCTAATAATTTGTGGTTAAGACAGATCATTCTTGTACCAGTACTTATTAGCCAAAATTGGAATGGATGCTCTTGTTATTCTTGGTACTTATAGTTTTATTTTTGTGTGTAAGCATTTGTCCATGTAGATATAAGTTAAGGAAGCACTGAGGCAGAACTCGAGTTTTACTTTTCCTCTGGATGCCTGCCCATGATGGAGCATCATCACTGAGCACTAGGTACCCGCTATTTCCTTGCATGTCAAATTCTGTCTGTAGGCCAACTTAGTTCCTGAATAGAATGTGATTACTGTTTTGCTTTGCTGATCAGTCCATTCTCTGATTATTGTTGCTCCATGTTCTATTCCTGTTTGGTTTTCCTTATTTTTCCATAGAATATGAAATCAGCTAATTAATGCCCCCAAAATCAGGGACTGGAGAGATGGCTCAGCAGTTAAGAGTGCCGACTGCTCTTCTGAAGGTCATGAGTTCAAATCCCAGCAACCACATGCTGGCTCATAACCATCCATAATGAGATCTGATGCCCTCTTCTGGGATGTCTGAAGACAACTACAGTGTACTTACATATAATAAATAAATAAATTTAAAAAAAAGATTTAAAAAAAATTGCCCCCAAAATCTTAATTTTGTTTTCTTTTTGAGTCAGAGCCCTATGTATCCCTGGTTAGCTTTGAGTTACTACATAGCTGAGGCTGGCTTTAACTCCTTCTGCCTTCTTCTGAGTGCCCGTATTACAGATGTGCACTACCATGCCTGGCTTTGTTGCCTGGGGAAATCATGTTGCAATTTTTGGGGCTCAAGTAACCTTTTTGCTTAGCCTTTTGAGTTTTTGGTATTGGTGAGCTTGAGAGCTGGCTGGCTTGGTGCTTAAGAGTGTGTGCTGCTTTTGCAGAGGTCGGAGGTTCAGTTCCTAGCACCCACATAATGGTGCACAGCTGCCTGAAACTCCAGCTCTACACACACACACACACACACACACACACACACACACACACCCTTAAAAAAGAAATAGGGGACTTGAGAGATGGCCCAGCAGTTAAGAGCACTGGCTGCTCTTTCAAAGAGATCCTGGGTTCAATTCTTAGTAACACAAGCCAACTTACAATATAGTCCTATTGAGCAGGGCAGTGGTGGCACATGCCTTTAATTCCAGCGCTTGGGAGGCAGAGGCAGGTGGATTTCTGAGTTCGAGGCCAGCCTGGTCTACAGAGTGAGTTCCAGGATAGCCAGGGCTATACAGAGAAACCCTGTCTCGAAAAAACAAAAAACAACAACAAAAAGTTCATTATATATTCATTATATATTTTAGACTTAAGTCCTTTGTTTATATAATTTAACATTTATATGTGCATTTTATCCCATTTTATTGTGAGATTCTCAGAGGGACTCCCCACACTCAAATCCTGGGAGCGACGACCCCAAAACACAGATTTGATGCAATGTGCTAGAGGCTTTTTATTCCTGCTAGCTAGGGTGAGACTCAAATCCCTCGCAGGGGTAGAGGAGTCTGGCCCCGAGCAAGGTCTTAGGCAGCTTTTTATTTCTATGTAGTTGCTGGGGCAAAAGGGAAGACTGGGGTAAGGGGAAGGTACAGGGTGGTTTCTGATTGGTGCTGGCTCGTGCTAGGGTCCAGGGGCGGGCTAGCCACCTGGCAATTGTTTTGGGCCAGGTTGTTTCTGGGTTCTCCAGCCAAGTGTCTTGGTTCCCTTGTTTCTGGGTTCTGGGAGCTGCTGGTCTCCCATTGTTTCTAGGTTCTGGGAGCCGGTCTCCCACTGAGTTTAACTAATGGCCAAATTCCCACAGTACAGTTTGAAAACTTAATCTTACATTATCAGTTTCTTAGTTGTGTAGTTAAAAGCACACACTGGTCTACAGAGTGAGTACCAGGACAGCCAGGGCTACACAGAGAAACCCTGTCTCGAAAAAACCAAAAAAACCAAAAAAAAAAAAAAAAGAAAAGAAAAGAAAAAAAGCACACGCTGATCTTTTAAATTTTGATGAAGTCTAGTTACTTTTTTCCTTTTGTTTTTCATGTTTTGGTGTGATATACAAGGATCCTTTGCCAACCACAAGGTCATAAAGATATACCCCTGTGGGTTTTTTTTTTTTAGTGTTTTGTGGTCTTGTGTTTGTCCCTGTGCTTGGGTGTCAGGGTCTTCTGAGCTCTGTCCGACCATTCTGGTGTCTTTTTTTTTTTTTGGTTTTTCTCTGTACATCCTTGGCTGTCCTGGTTCTGGAACAGACCAGGCTGACCTTGAACTCAGAAATCTGCTTGCCTCTGCCTCCTAGTGCTGGGATCATTTGTTTATAGCACTTTTCTTTCACTTGTGAATGGTCCTGTCACCCTTGTCAAAAATCATTTGACGAGGTAAAGTGGGCTCATTCTGATCTCTCTGTTCCATTGATCTGCATGTCTGTTCATGTCAGTACCATATTACTTCATTTATTGGTACTTTGAAATGAGTTTTGAAATAAAGAATTATGAGCCTTCCTAGTTTACTCTTCTTTCAAAGGTTTGTTTTAGCCATTCTGGGTCCCTTAAACAATACCACATCAATTTGAGAATCAATTTGTCCATCAAGTACAAAGCGGTCAGCTAAGACGGGCTTACCTTCACTTCACCATGTCTTTCCTGAGTGCTGGAGGGATATGTCTGTGCCACCATGGATGGTCTTGTGCTTGCTTTTTGCTTATGTTTGTTTTTATGCAGTTATTTTTTCAAGATAGGGTCTCATTATGTAAGTAACTCTGGCTGTCCTGGAACTAACTCATTATCTAGACCAGGCTGGCTTTGAACTTAGATCTGCTTGGCTCTGGATCCCCAAACACTGGAGTTAAAGGTGTGTACCTGCCTTAACTCTTGCTTTTTTTTTTTTTTTTTTTTCCGAGACAGGGTTTCTCTGTATAGCTCTGGCTGTCCTGGAACTCTTGCTTTTTTACTAAGCTGGGTTTTTTTGTTTGTTTGTTTGTTTGAGACAGGGTTTCATATAGTGAAGGCTGGTCTCAAACTTGTTAAATTGAGGATGGCCTTGATGGAATTTTTTTGTCTCTACTTTTGAAGTGCTGGGATTATGGATGTGGGTCTCTATGCCTGGTTCATACGGTAGGTACTAGGTATTGAATTGAGTATGCTAGGTAGGTACTTTAGCAAACAGACAGCATCTGCCAGCCCTAGTTGGGTGCTTCTGTACACATTTACTGACAACCCAGTGCGTAAGTAGGTAAATTAGGTGCTTATGTTTGTCCCTCTTTTTATAGGTAAGAGCACCGAGGCACAGAAGGTAAAACTCGTCTGTGACCATGTAAGCCGGAAAGGCAGTCATTCGCTTGACTGCTGCGCTGTGCTGCTTCCTCAGCTTGTCCCTTCCAGTTCACTACTACAATTTAGGTCTTTACTGTCTTCATGTGCAGTGTATGGACAGGCGCGCGCGCGCGCGCGCGCGCACACAAACACACACACACACACACACACACACACATACACACACACACACACGCATACACACACGCATGCATACACACACGCGCGCGCGCACACACACACACATACACACACATACACACACACGCGCAGACACACATGCATACACACACACACACGCATACACACACGCATGCATACACACACGCACGCGCGCGCGCGCACACACACACACAGTGTTATTCTTAGTCTTCTGATCTACTCTGTTTGTTGAAGCAGAGTTAATCTTGACTAAAGCACAACTGTATTTGTGTTGCTTCCTATCTAGATTATAATCATTGAAAGTAAGGTTGGTAGTAAAATGACTAGTAAGAAAATGAGATGATAAAATAATTTGGAGTTGAATGATGCCTTTCTTCCCCCTTTTTATCCACAGTAACTTCTTGCCATATGGTTTCATCATTAAACTGTTAACTCTGTTAGCTTGAATCAGATATATAATTGATTAAATGCTAACTATACATATCTTGGTGTCACATGAAACAAATTTTTTTTAAAAATATGTACACAAATTTCATTCAGGATTGTGGAATTTCTAGTGTAGACTCTGAATTTGATAATTTCCAAAGAAAAATATATTTCACTTTAAATACATTTACATATTAAACTATTTAGGAAAACAGCTTCTTAAAACTGTATCAAAACTGTAGGGACTTAAAATAGCCACGGTGCATGCCTTTTATCCCAGATTCAGGAGGCAGAGGCAGATAAGTGTATCCTGGTGAGTTAAAGGTCAGCCTGGGCTACAAGAAGAGGTCCAAATCAGAGATACATAGTGAGACCCTGTCTCAAAAAAAGGGCTAAATTATGATTTTAAATGACACTTGTCTGAACTTATGGGAAAAATACTCTAGTGCACAGATTGTCTTTTATCATTCTGCTTTTCAAGAAAAGAATAGGTTTACTTTTCTGAGATGGCATCTAACTATGTAGCCTACACTGTCCTGTAACTTTGGATCCTCCTGCCCTACCTTCCAGTACAACTTGGACGAGGGGTGTGCACATTGTGCTGTTCTCAGAATAGATATTGCTCAGTATAGTACTTCATTCCCAAGTCATGCTAGGCCTAGGTAGTTTGCTCACTTTGGCCATATTCATAGTTTATACTTTTTATTTTTTTATTTTTTATTTTTTTGGTTTTTTGAGACAGGGTTTCTCTGTATAGCCGCCGTGGCTGTCCTGGAACTCACTCTGTAGATCAGGCTGGCCTCGAACTCAGAAATCCGCCTGCCTCTGCCTCCCAAGTGCTGGGATTAAAGATGTGCGCCACCACCGCCGGCGGTACTTTTTATTTTTTGAGACAGAACTTTGAACTGGTGGTGTAGCTGAGAATGACCTTGAACTTCTGATTCTCATGAATCTGTCTTCCTGGTTGTCTTAACTTTGTCAAAGCCTATACCTAGTTATACCCTTTCAACAAGGCCAGACCTTCTAATCCTTCCCAAACAGTTCCATCCACAGGGGACCAAATGTTCAAATGTGTGCTCTCTGGGGGGAATTTTATTCAAACCACATAACTTGAGTTTTGTTTTTGTTTTGTTTTGCCAGGTCTCCCTATGTAGACCAGGCTAGCCTTGAACTCAAATTCTGCTGCCTCTGTCTCCCTAGTGCACGAATTAAAAGATGTACACCACCATGTCTGGCTACAACTTGTGTTTTGAGACAAAATTCCCTTCATAACCCAGACTGGTCTGAAATGTCCAATGTAGCCCAGACTGGCCTCGAGCTTAAGACAGGCCCCTGTTTCACTGTCCTCAACACTGTGATTATAAGCTATGCACTACTACCCTGGCTATGCGTTACCTTATTGGGGTTGGGGTAGAGGCTGAGATTGAACCCAGGGTCTCATTCATGCTAGGCAAGTGGTACATACCATTAAGCTGTATTCTCGCTTATATCTGATATATATAAAGACATGTTTTTTCAGACAAGATCATCCATACCCTAAAACACCATGTAGCACACACAGCCTTAGCTTCTCAAATGCTAGGATTACAGGCATAGGCCATCATGTCTGGTTTCCTTAATAAATATTTTTTAAAATTACATTTTATTTATTTTTATGTGTGAGTTTGTGTGTATATTATATTCCCTAGTGCATGCATGGAGGTCAGAGGTCTTTCGTTTTGTTTTTTTGGTCTTGTTTTGTTTTGTTTTGTTTTTTGTTTTTTTCGAGACAGGGTTTCTCTGTGTAGCCCTGGCTGTCCTGGAACTCACTCTGTAGACCAGGCTGGCCTCGAACTCAGAAATCTGCCTGCCTCTGCCTCCCAAACCCAGCTAAGATTTATTTATTTTTATTTTGTGTGTAAGTGTTTATCTGCCTGCATGCCTATGCACTATGTGCATTCAATGCCTACAGATGCCAGAAGTGGGTGTTGGACCCCCTCCCCCAACTGGAATTACAGGTAGTTGTGAGCCTCCACATGGGTGTTGGAGTCAAACCTGTCTTCTTCAAGGGCAGCTAGTACTCTAACGCCTGAATCGTCGCTCTTCCAGCCTGAGTTTAAGCTCCAGCCTTAGGGCGAGAAGGCTGTCAATCTGATGTTTGTTTGTTTGTTTGTTTGTTTGTTTTCTTTTTTAAAAAATATTTATTTATTTATTTATTCTATGTAAATATACTGTTGCTGTCTTCAGACACCCCAGAAGAGGGCATCAGATCCCATTACAGATGGTTATGAGCCACCATGTGGTTGCTGGGATTTGAACTCAGGACTTTCGGAAGAGCAGTCATTGCTCTTAACTGCTGAGCCATCTCTCCAGTCCTTGTTTTATTTTTCTAGTCTAGTGTCTCAGTAACCATTGTAGTGTGTTGTGAGAAATCGGGAAATATTTAAAAAATGGAACCACCATGTTCCAGTACTTCTTGTGCCATCAACTCTTTTCCCTGGTGGCCTGGCCGGCCTATTCTTATCTCATGGAGACTCTCTGGCCTGGAGCTCCCGAGACATCTCCACCCAGCTTGCTAAGTTCTTACTGGTGGGTTGCCACGCCAGCCCCCACCAGCCCTGTGCTTCAAATCCCCCACGGCCTTTGTAGTGCATCTCAGGCAAACTTACGCTTTGCCACTGTATCTTTCTCTCTTGAACCCAGTCGAACCCCTACATGAAGGAAAATGCCACACAAACTTAGTTCAGAAACAACAGTAACTCAATCACTGGGCGCAGCACCTAATCTTGTAAGCCATATTAAATTTGATTTTTCCAGTGTCAGATCCTGGTGGATTTGCCATAAGCTGGGGAGACACTTGCCCTCACCTATCACCTGTCTAGGAACCTAACTCTTTCCTGCTTCCTCTTTTCCCTAGTCCAGCCTGGAAATCCCTCCTACTTGCCCAGTGAGTGGCTCCTTTATTCATTAGGGGATTAGTTCACAAGAACAGCACCAGGCCTATCCACAACAGTAATGGGTAGTTATAAGGATCTGTAAGTATTTGCAATTCCTTTGAGAGTTGTAGGATTTGAGGGACTTAGAGACTGCCAAAGGGGCAGAGTTGCTATTTGTTTTTTTTTTTTTTACTTTTAGTTTTCATTTTTTAAAGCTATGTATATTTTATATGTGCTTTGCTTGCTTGTATGTATGTGCATCACATGCCTACCTGGTACTCAAGAAAGCCAGAAGAGGGCCTCAGATTCCCTGGAACTGGTTAAAATTGGACCTAGGTCTTCTGGAAGAGCAGCAAGTATTCTTAATCACTGAGCCACATCTCCAGATGTAGGTAGAGTTTTATGTTGAAATCTTGGCAGACATTCATAAACATTAAGAATATGATGATATTATTTTAAACCAGAGTGTTCTCAGGAATTTTGTATTTATTAGATTCAGATGTAATGCTTTAATCTAACAGATTTATGAATTATAATATTTTTTGATTAATATATGTAAATTTTAGCTTATTTCTCAACGATAGTCTAGCCAAGAATCAGTCCTATATGTAGATGAGTGTCATTTCTGCTTGTGCCCTTTCTTTTCCCCAAAGACCAAAACTCCTCACCTAATGAGCCCGCTTTTTTTTTTCTTCAGAAAAAGGATACTTGAATAATAAAACCAAAATGACAAAGGCTAGCTCAAGATTAGAAGCTGTTCCTCACTATGCTATGATTACTTTGTATTTCCAGAAGAAATGTCTATGATAGCCTGCCTTGTTTTCTAAAAAATAAGAATAATGATGGAGGAATAAAAAAATGAAAGGAAACTACTGAAACACGGCAAGAGAAAGCTGTGCAAGCAGAAAGGAGCACCCTGCTGTTCAGGAAGGGGGGGGGCAGGCACTGGGAACGCTGAGAAGCAGCCATTTCTGCCCCCTTGCCTGTTTACTCCTCGGGTGGTTCTCACATAGTTGAGGTAATTTATAAATGAGTATGTATGAACACAGTGCTTAGCATGGATGTATATAAGTTGTGCTTAAACTTAGAAGAGATGCCATGTCTAATGTCTAGGGGCAGTGTCTTAGGGTTTCCATTGCTGTGAAGAGACACCATGATCACAGCGACTCTTATAAAGGACAACAATCAATTAGGGTTGGCTTACAGCTTCAGAGCTTTGGTGCATTTGGTGGCTTATAGGCACACATGGTGCTGGAGAAGGAACTAAGAGTTCTACATCTGGATCTGTAGGCAACAGGAAGAGACAGCCACTGGCCTGGCTTGAGAATTTGTGACCTCAAAACCCACCCCCAGTGACATATCTCCTACAAGAAGGCCACACTTACTCCAGCATGCCATACCTCCTAAAAGTACCACTCCTATGCACCTTTGAGGCCATTTTCACTCCAAGCAGAAAGTTGCATTTGCCTCAGTATACTGCTTAAAGATGAGTTTGTTGCTGTTAGTACTAGGAAAGTGCAGTAGAGCAGAGTAAGTAGTTAACTGCTCCTTACACTGTAGCTAGAAGGTTTATAAGGGCATCATCGAGTACATGTTGTGCTATCAGTGCGTTTGATTGTTTTGCACAGGGTCTTGTGTAGCCTAGGTGGGCCTCAAACTCATAATGAATGAGGGACTGTCCTGCTTTAGTTCCCGAGGACTGGAATTACACGTCTTTGCTATCGCTATAGGCTCACCACAGTTGTTCTTAATTAATAGGCTTTGTTTTGTTTAACTCCTGAAATTTTGGTATGATAGAAAACATTACCTTATTCTGTTAGTCACAATGACCTACTCTGGTTTTGATTTATAATGAGATTTGGCAACGCGCAATGTAATGAAGATCATATCAGAAGAGTAACTCTTTTGGAGGATTAGAAGACTGCTCTTGCTGGGAATCAGTGTCCTAGTCTTCATTTGGCAGGTATTGATTAAATGCCTTTATTAGACATAACCTGTTTAGGTGCAAAACTGAACTACCAAGAGCATGGTTGTACATCAAATTAAGGGAAATTTATGTTCACATCATTGCACTGGTGTAGCTGGACTTGGTGATGCATAATTCCTGTAATCCAGAACTTGAGAGACTGAGGCAGAAAGAGTTTAAGGCTAGCCTGGAATATATAATAGGGATTTCAGGTAAACTATAGCTTCATGCAGAGGTCTGTCTCAAACAAGCAGGCAAGCAAGCAAAAAAATAAATAAAATAAAAATAAAAAATAGGGGGCTGGAGAGATGGCTCAGCTGTTAAGAGCACTGACTGTTCTTCCAGAGGTCCTGAGTTCAAATCCTAGCAACCACATGGTGGCTCACAACCATCTGCAATGGGATCTGACGCCCTCTTCTGGTGTGTCTGAAAACAGCTACTTACACATACTTACATATAATAATAAATAAATCTTTAAAAAATTAAAAAAAAATAGATAAATCTTTAAATTCTAGACTTTTCACTTAGTACTTAAGTATTTTTGTACAAATCTCATTATTGTTATTATCCTCATCTGCAAATTGGGAACCATGGTAGTATCAATATCACAGAGTTGTGGAGAAGATTAAATGAGTTCTAATAGTGTTAGTGTCGGTGGACTAGGATCCTTGGACGACTGACAAAAGACAGACAGACACTGCAGGATGAATTTAGGCTTCTCAGCAGCAGGGGTCAGCCTCTCAGCAGCAGGGGTCAGCCTCTCAGCAGCAGGGGTCAGCCTCTCAGCAGCAGGGGTCAGCCTCTCAGCAGCAGGGGTCAGCCTCTCAGCAGCAGGGGTCAGCCTCTCAGCAGCAGGGGTCAGCCTCTCAGCAGCAGGGGTCAGCCTCTCAGCAGCAGGGGTCAGCCTCTCAGCAGCAGGGGTCAGCCTCTCAGCAGCAGGGGTCAGCCTCTCAGCAGCAGGGGTCAGCCTCTCAGCAGCAGGGGTCAGCCTCTCAGCAGCAGG
>JADRCD010196832.1:0-24963 GCA_019843815.1 Montemys delectorum | reverse complement strand
CCCCCCCCAAAAAACTGGAAGGTAAGATACTCTCAGGACACAATGGGGGTGACTTTAGCCCAAATGACCAACAATGGGAAGAGGGAACTTGCTCTAAGAATTTTCCTCTATTAGTGCAAGGAGGAGAAGCAGAGGGATGTTGTTACCAACCCACAGTCAAAACTGCTGAACCAGAATTGTTCCTTTCTGAAAGAAATACAAAATGGGACAAAATGGAGCACATATTGAAATAAAGACCGCCCAGTGACCTGCCCAACTTGGGAGCCATCTCATCAGTGGCCTGACACTATGACTGATGTTATGATGTGCTTACAGACAGGAGTCTAGCATGGCTGTCATCTGAGAGGCTCTACTAGCAAGCAGCTCACTGAGACACATGCAGATTCTTACTCCCAACAATTAGACTGTAGTTGGAGACCCCTCTGGAAGCATTAGGGAAGGAAGTGAAGGAGATGAAGGGGAGACTGACCCCAATAGGACAACTAGCAGTCTCAACTAACTGGAACCCTGGGAGATCCCAGAGACTGAGCCACCAACCAGGGAGCGTATATGTGCTGGTCCAAGGACTGCCAGTTCTGGCCTCAGTGGGATAAGTGGTGCCTAGTCCTGGAGAGAATTCAGGCCATAAGATTTTGGGATACCCAGGGTAGTGGGGAAGAGGGGAGCAGCCTATTATAGTCAAAGGGAGGGAGGAACGGGGTAAGGTAGGGAGGGGAATGAGAGGGAGATCAATGGCTAGAATATAAATAATCAATTAAAAGGGGAATAAAATGAGATAGAATTAATAAAATTAAAATGAAAGAGGCAAAATAGAAGCTTAGGCAAAACTCAGCTTGTGGATTCAAAAATATATATCCTTTGATAAATTTAATTAAGCATTGGCTAAACATTAAAAATTAAAGAAGACAGATGTTTAGGGGAATTAAAAGTATAAAAAATGATATCATTAGTAAAATCAAACATTTACATCATTTCTGTAAATCAAACTAAGTATACCGAAAGCAGATAAAGCATTTCCATCTCAAATCTTGTTCCAAATAATATAATTCCTTTAGCACACCCTCACACCCCAAATCTCTCCAAATAGTGTCAGCAATTGTGTATTAAAACATGAGCGGCCGGGCAGTGGTGGGACACACCTTTAATCCCAGCACTTGGGAGGCAGATGCAGGTAGATTTCTGAGTTCAAGGCCAGCCTGGTCTACAGAGTGAGTTCTAGGACAGCCAGTGCTATACAGAGAAACTCTGTCTCAAAAAAACAACAAAACAAAACAAAACAAAACAAAACATGACTGATTATAAATCACCAATACTTCTGCAAGTAACACCTCACTGTACTTCTCTATGGGATCCAGTGACCTTATGTTCAGTCCATCAATTGTATTTCTTAGAGTCATTACTTTCATCTACAGTGTTAATATGTAGAATGAACAAACATTTTTTTCTTTTGTCCTCATAAAAAGTATTTCGGCTATGTCTTAATTTCTTTCTCAAGGTAACAACTCAGCATACAAAAAAGATATCTATTAATGTTTATGATGCCATAGTTCACAATAGTCAAGCTATAACTATTATGACAAATGAATAATAAATAAATAAATAGACAAATAAATAAACAAACCAAAATTGACAGGCATGAAGAACAGAACAGGAATTAATTCAAATATATATATATATATATATATATATATATATATATATATATACATATATTTGCAAAAATATAAAAAATGTATAATTGTCCAAAGTAGAATCTCCTCAATTAGTAATTCTGGAAGATTGGGCAGCTCAGCTCAGATGGATTAACATTATGAAATTCTTATCTATAAAGAACTAGATATACAAAGGCATACTTACCTAGATATAATTCATTATTGACTAACACTACATGATTATGGAACAATTACACAGCTGCACCATAGCAAGGAAACTAACAGTTTAATTAGAATCAAATTTAAATGTTTTGTTATCATTTTACCAACATAATGGTCCAGTTATGTGATATTCAGTTGTTATCCACTCTAAAATCTTTCCTGAGCAGCATGTGGAAAAGAGGTTGTTTCTTTCTAATAAGGAGCTGC
This sequence comes from Montemys delectorum, assembly GCA_019843815.1. NCBI lineage: Eukaryota > Metazoa > Chordata > Mammalia > Rodentia > Muridae > Montemys > Montemys delectorum. Next base: position 22,882 of record JADRCD010196832.1, on the reverse strand, counting down.
TTTTCATTCCCAAGTGAGAGCTCTTGGCCGTGGTTTACCATAGCAGGGTATGCTGGGAAACTTTCATTTCATTGAAAATTAGATGAAAAAAAAAAAGTGTAATGTACAGTCAAGTTTGAAAGGTGCTTCATCAGGATAAGACAATGTCAGATCAGTGCATAGAATGGAAACTAGTGACCCAAACTTGAGAGCAATAATCCTGAATTATGTGGAGTCCATAGAGATCGAACCGACCTTTAAGATCCTTCCGATACTATAAAGCCGTAAAATTGCCATTTTAGTTTGATTTTGCTGTTGCTGTCTTTCTCAGTGATAAGAGCTTTCGTGGAACTTGTAGGAGGATTAGCCCACACTGCCAACTCACTTGCTGCTTTTCTATTGATTGGTTCAATCTGCGAATCCTCCCTGTATTGAGCCAACTCAGAATGCAGAGTTTAAGATGGCGTGTTTACCAAAAATTGCTTCCCAGCAGTTTAAGACACTGAAGTGAAAAAGTCTGGTAGGAGCACTGACCTCGTTTAAGCCCTGCCCCACACTACGACTCTCACAGGTAGCTCTCTGGAAGGAAACAAAACAAAGATTGATTGTCCTATTAAAGTGGAAGAATCCACACTATCTTTAATCCTACATACTGCATGCTTTTGTAACAGAAAGTTTCCAATCCACTAAACTTAACTTTATAGAATTAAATGGAAGCTACATTATATCTCAAGTAAATTGCTCAGAACATTCTACTTGTAGTACAAAAAGATTAGCTTATTATACTTTAGTAAACATTCAATAATATTAAATATTAGAAGGTATCATGCTGTCCATATGTTATGAACATTTCATTGTATTTTTACTCTAAATTACTGAACAGCTCTTCAGTGTCCTAAAATATATGTTGGCAGTATGGAATGCCGGCATGTCCTAGTCTCTCTTCTCATGCTCCATGTAATATTTATGAACTTATGAGTCTTATGTTAAACAATATACAACAAAATCATATGACAAACATTTAGTATAATAAGAGCTCTAAGCCATTGGAGAATGTACAGTTTTCTAGATTCTGAGCTACAATATTTATATTGGAACTGCTCTGGTTGTCAGTAACCTTGTCAAAAATTTGGAAATAACACCAGAAAAATTTTTTTCATAAATCTGATGATAGAATAAAATTTTATGTTGCATATGAAAGGGATTGTTAAATTATACAACATAAAATTAATGAATTTAAAATTCTACATAAGTTTCTTTTGATGAAAATATATGTGATTAGCTCGTATATAAAATTCTCAGAAGAGGCTTCCAACAGTATATCTTGATTAAATGTAAATTGACATTTAAAATTATTCAAGGAAAGTGACAACCATTGAAAATTCACCAGAACATCTTACTGGAGCCAAAATGTCTGCTTTTCTATCAGTGATTTTTAAGAGAAGCATATCATACTTGTTGGAAGAATCAGTATTGTTAGAAATGTATCTCTCTGTGTTACACTGACTGGAGAGTGGCTTATATAAAAATGATTGAAGTCAAAGAAAATATACATTCATACATTGCTTTTCAGTTTTTACAATAATTTACACCAACAAGAGTGAGGACTTAAATAGTTCTAAAGGAAGTATCAGATGCAAAGTCTGAGAGTGAAGCTGAGTTCTAGGTCACTTAAGTAGCATTATTACAACTCTAAATGTGCTTGAAACAGTTTTTTTTTTCCATCAAAGCATAGAAGTATTATTTTATATTTTCAACCCTTGAGAATCTTGATCAAAAAATGAAAGAATTGTATATACCTAGTATGTGAATTACATTGTATATCTTTAACATAGTGAGGAATATTATGACAATATGTACTTTAATATACACAAAAATACCACCCTAACAAGAAAATTTCATGAATCTATATTAAATGAATCATATGAATGTAGCTAAGGCCTACAATCAGTAATCCTTGAATCCTATGACAGAAGGAGAAAAGCTATTTGATAAAATTCTACTCTGCTCTCCATATACAAGCCATGACATGTACCCATGTAAGAACTGAGTAAACAGGTACATCTCAGAACAACACTGGGAGGACAGGAATTTCCATTAAGCTTAAAGTCATGAAGCTTCAAAAGAATTTACTGAATAATATCCATCCCCAAGAGATGCCCCAACTGCAGGGAGTAACACCTGGTTCCAGGAAACATCCCACTTGCAATGGGGGGCAGATCTCTCACAACCCCTTTTGTGTGCCAAAAGTATCTCCTCACCTGGGGCACAAAGAACAATGGACACAAAGAACAAAGGGCTCCACCAAGGAGACATAACCAACTAATGCTATGAACTAAAACCCATATTCTGAAAGAGTATAAAGAGTGTGTGCTTTCATTCTTCTGGGTCACCTCTGCTCCAATTGCTGGAAAACTCCTGCACGCAGGATCATTAAAAATTAAACCTCTTGTTTATTTCATCGATCTTCACCTCTGTGTCTCTGTGAGTGGGACATCCTGGATGTAAGACTCAGCTCTCCGAATCTTACACCCACACTTACATATGCAAACCATACATAGACAATAGTAATAAATAAAATTTTAAAATGAATAATTTAAAAGCTTTTAGCTCAAAAAGCCACTAACTTTTATAATTGAGCAATAAAAGCATAGACTCAGAAACCATAAAGCCACTAATTAATTATTTCATTTACTAATTACATAACCACAGGGAAATTGTGGGGTAAGGAAACCTTATGTAAAATAAATTGCTGCTTCTTGATGTCTTCAGAGATAAATATTGTGGTCTCTCTTTAATTGAAAGGTAACTGGGGAATCAATAAGGTATCATTTCTAAATGTTTAATGGATGACTAAGTCACAAAATACCACAGCTTTATTGGTTGCTTATTTTTCATTGAGTAGAGAATTATTGGATTGTGAAATATTAGATAAGAATACTGGGGCTGGAGAGATGACTAAAAAATGAACAGTATTTGCTTATCATGCAGAAGATCTTGAAGTCGAACATATGGATGTTCAGAACCATCTGTAACTTTATCTCCAGATGCAATACCCTCTTTGGCCATGAGTCACATATGGAGGGCATAGATACAGACCCAGGAAAAACTTCATCATATGATTCTGTAATTTTTTAAGGGAAAAGAATATAAAAACCAATATAGTTACTTTGTATTTCTTTTTATATTAATTATTTTCTTTCTTTACATTTCAAACTTTATCTCCTTTCTTTGTTTCCCCATGAAAACCCACTGTCCCATCCCCCATCCTCCTGCTCAACAACCCACCCAGTCCCAGTCCCGATTCTCTGTCCTGATATTCTCTTACATTGTAGCATAGAGCTTTCTCAGAACCAAGGGCCTTTCTTCCCATTGATGTCCAACAAGGCCATCTTCTGCTACATATGCAGCTGGAGCCATGGGTCCCTCTGTGTTTACTCTTTGGTTGGTGGTTTAGTCCCTGAGAGCATTTGGGGTCCTGGGTGGTTCATATTGTTGTTCCTCCTATGTGGCTGCATCTCCTTCAGCTCCTTCAGTCCTTTCTCTAGCTCCTCCAATGGCAATCTTGTGCTCAGCCCATACAGTGTCAAATCTGTCAACACTGACACTCCGCTCCACAAGATGGCAGGGGACAGTGAGCCCAGTCCAAAGTGTTTGAGATCATGGACTTCACCACAGTCTCAGAGTGGGAAAGATTTATTTCAAAAGTTGAAGAAGTCTTGAATGACTGGAAAATGATTGGACTGGTTCTCTGGGAAAACCACTGGAAAAGGCTTCCAGTTTTCATCTGTGCCCAGGAGTGATTCTGTGCCACAGTTCCTGGAGCTGATCCTGTGCCACAGTGCTCCATACACAAATACCATCAGCAGAAAGCTGGTCTTACCTGTGAGCACAGATAAGACTGCCACTTCTGCTCAAATTCCTGGCCAAAGAGGGACCTGCCCTGAGCCATCAGGACACAGGATCCAAGGGACAACTGGTGACAGGATACTTGCAGTTTCTGTGTGCACCTGAGCTGACTCTGTGCCACAGCTCTCCATACCCAAATTCCTCCTGGAGAGAACTAGTCTCCCAGGAGTTCTGACACACAGGCATGCAGGAGGGACAATCCACAGTCAGAGACAGCAAGACCAGCTAACACCAGAGATAAGCAGATGGCAAGAGGCAAGGGCAAGAACATAAGCAACAGAAACCAAGGCTACTTGGCATCATCAGAACTCAGTTCTACCACAGTGAGCCCTGGATACCCCAACACACCAGAAAAGGAACACTCTGACTTAAAAATCACATCTCATGAGGATGATAGAGGACATAAAGAAAGACATAAACAATTCCCTCAAAGAAATACAGGAGAACACAGGTAAACAGTTTGAAATCCTTAAAGAGGAAACACAAAATTCTCTTAAAGAAGTGTGGGAAAACACAACCAAATAGGTGAAGGAATTGAATAAAACTATCCAGGATCTAACAATGGAAATAGAAACAATAAAGAAATCACAAAGGGAGACAATGGTAGAGATAGAAAACCTAAGAAAGACACCAGGAGTCATAGGGGCAAGTATCACCAACAGAATACAAGAGGTAGAAAATTTCAGGTGCAGAGGATATCATAGAAAACATTGATGCAACAGTCAAAGAAAATGCAAAATGCAAAAATTTCCTAACCCAAAACATCTGGGAAGTTCAGGACACAGTGAGAAGACCAAACTTAATGCTAATAGGTATAAAAGAGAGTGACGATTCCCAAATCAAAGGACCAGCAAATATCTTCAACATTAAGTGTAGAAGAAAACTTCCCTAACCTAAAGAAAGAGATGCCCGTAAACATACAAGAGGTCTATAGAACTCCAAGTAGACTGGACCAGAAAAGAAATTCCTCCTGCCATATGATAGTCAAAACATCAAATGCACAAAACAAAGAAAGAATATTAAAAGCAGTGAAGGAAAAAGGCCAAGTAACATCTAAAGGCAGACCTATCAGAATTACACCAGACTTCTCAACAGAGATGGTGAAAGCTAGAAGATCCTGGGCAGATCTCATATTGAACACAAATTCCAACCCAGATTTCTATACCCAGCAAAACTCTCAATTATCATAGATGGAAAAACAAAGATACTCCATGACAAAAACAAATTTATATATTTCCACAAATCCAGACCTAAGAAGGATAATCCTTCTTAGGAAAGAAGGTTGGAAAACACCAACACAAGGAGGGAAACTACATCCTAGAAAAAACAAGAAAGTAATCTTCTTTGAATAAACCCAATAGAAGATAACCACACAAACATAAAAATAATATCAATAATAACAGGGGGCAGCAATCACTATTTGCCACAGTCCGGCCGATCTGGGCCTCCCTCAACCCGAGGGAGAAACGGGGTCCTAGTCTGGTTGACGAGGCGTAGGCGAAGAAATGATGGCAGAGATGACACATGAAGTACAGGATCTGAATGTATTTCTTAAAAATGGCATCAGACTTTTACAGTCATTGCAAAAGAGAAATGATAAAAAATCTGGCAGCTCAGCAGTTGAGGTACATCTGAGGCTACCTAAAATACACTGGGTCTAAAAACATCAGCCATCTCCTCTGGACTGGTGCAGCACCCTCGGGCTCCAAGCATGCTCGGGCCACATGGACCCAGCCAGAGTCCTGGGGGGCTGTGGACTGATTCCAAAGGCTCAATTCAGACTCCTCTTTCTGGAATACTGACTGCTCCTCATTGTCTCTCACACACACACTTGCTCAGGGTTCCACCCATCCTAGGTAAATCTCCCACTATGCTAATCATTTGGGCTAGTAGAGACTTGTCTCTTGATAATTCCTAGGAGTGGTTCAGCTGCAGTACTTGACCTTGCCCTGGGATAAGTCTCCCATTCTGTGAGCTTCAATGCTGTATTCCCTTCCTTATTTCCATAACAATGCCAGAGGCAATTAGTCTGGGTGAGTAGCATTCCAAGCCAGGGTTTGGCTAAGATGTTGGAACATTGATAAAAGGTCAGAGAGAAATGTCCAATTTTCTCTCTAGCTGTCATATTTTGGTGAGCATCTAGCACAAGAGTTCAAGGACATATCTGGGCTACCTCTGAGTTAGGGGGTGCCAAGCGACAATGCGGGTGCAGGAGACTGGCTTTCTTTAAGCTTATGCCTCAGATACTGCAGTCACAAAAGGTCTGGGTGGCAACTATTCCTTAATATCTCTTAACATCAGTGGACTCAATTTCCCAATAAAAAGACATAGAGTAAGAGACTGGATATGTAAACAGGACCCAGCATTTTGCTGCACACAGGAAACACATCCCAGTGTCAAACACTACCTGAGGGCTGTAAAACAATTTTCCAAGCAAATTTTCTGAAGAAACAAGCTGGAGTAGCCATTCTAATATAGGATAAAATCAACGTTCAACCCAAAAGTCATCAAAAAAGATAGTGGACACTTCATACTCATCAAAGGAAAAAATATACAAAGAAAAACTTTCAATTCTGAACATCTATGCTCCAAATGCAAGGGTATCCACATTCACAAAAGAAACTATACTAAAGTTAAGAGCACACATTTTACCTCACACAATAATCATGGAAGACTTCAACACCCCACTTTCAGCAATGGATAGATCATGGAAACACAAACTAAAGAGAAACACATTGAAACTAACAGAAGTTATGAAGCAAATTGATTTAACAGATATCTATAGAATATTTCATCCTAAAACTAAAGAATATACCTTCTTCTCAGCACCTCATAGTACCTTCTCCAAAACTGACCATATAGTTGGTCATGAAACAACCTCACCACACACAAGAAGACTGAAATAATCCTGTGGATCCTATCATATCAGCACGGACTAATACCAACAAAAACAACAGAAAGCCCAAACACACAATGAAAGCTGAACAAGACCCCCACTCAATGTTAACTTGGTCAAGGAAGAAATAAAGAACTTAAAGACTTTTTAGAATTTAATGAGAATGAAGCCACAACATACCCAAACTTATAGGATACAATGAAAGCAGTGCTAAGAGGAAAACTCAGCTCTGAGTGCCTCCAAAAAGAAACTAGAGAAAGAATACACTACCAGCTTAACAGCACACCTGAGATCTCTAGAACAAAAAGAAGCAAATACACCCAAGAGGTGTAGATTTACAGGAAATAATCAAATTTGGTGCTGAAATCAACCAAGTAAAAGCAGAAAGAACTGTATAACAGTCAGTAAAACCAGGAGCTGGTTCTTTGAGGAAATCAACAAGCTAAGCCCTTTGCCAGACTAGCCAGAGGGCAAATAGACAGCATTCAAATTAACAAAGTCAGAAATGAAAAGGGATATATAACAGAAGTTGAGAAATTTAAAAAATCATCAGATCCTACTCCAAAAGACTATATTCAACAAAACTGGAAAATCTGGATGAAATGAACAGGTTTCTAGTCAGATACCAAATAGCAAAGTTAAATCAGGATCAAATAAACCATTTAAACAGTCCCATAACCTCTAAAGAAATAGAAATAATCATTAAAAATCTCCCAATCAAAAAATGTCCAGGACTAGACCTTTAAAGAAGACTTAATACCAATCCTCTTCAGACTATTCCACAAACGGAAACAGAAGGAACACTACCCAGGTCATTCTATGAAACCACAGTTATGCTGTGTATGCTCCCTTGGAGATGGAATGGTTTCTGTCTAATCAGGAACTTTTCACAATTTCCTTTCATAGAGGACTTCATAAGAGATTTTTTTTGACTTCTATCATGTTTAATGTTAAAAATAGTTTTTAAAAACTGAATGCATATTACTTTTAGTTTCAGAAGATATTATGTATATTTAAGAGGCATTTACTATGATAAATTAGTTTGATGACTTAAAAATGTCAGTACTGAATTATATATTTTAAAATAAATTTTATTGGTTTAATAAAAAATAAAAATCAAATCTGTCAGGACTTCATATATATATATATATTATATGACAGTTCCCTTTCAACTCTCCTTGAAAAAAGTAAGGGCAAAAAATTAAAAATTGAGATAGACAAATATGAAATTACAACAATAAAATAAAAACAGAAAGTATACACATACAAAAAAATATGGTGTTCAATTTTTGTTGAACAACTGCTCCATGGAATGTGATCTGTTCCTAAAATATATATTTGTTAGTAAAATTATAGAATTCAATGAGAAGCTCTACATCTTTCACTGTGAATTGGGGTATTAACTATGTAAAAATTGAATGAGTTTTATAATCTTTACATCTGACTAATTTTGAAAATTGTTGCTTTCCTAATTGTAGCATTTCTTAGTAATAAACTGTAAAATAAAAAAATTCATAGAGATAACATAAAAGTTGATTATATCTGCCAAGTTTGAAAATAACTATTTTTAATCTTAATTTTGAAAAAGCTATAGAAACTTATAAATAAAGTACACTTATGCATACTCTGCAAATATTGAACAGATAATGTTAACTGGTAAAGAGCAGAAAACTTTCAAAAGTAGAAACCTAAAGCTAAAGGTTAGTTGAAGGGCACTCTGACATATAGAATGTTCTTATTCTGTTGTGCTCTGACTCCTGGTTTTAAAATCTATTATCTTGAGACATTTCCCTCTGTTTTTGCTGATTATTGCAGGAACTGCATGAACCTTACTAAGTCACCTTTCTGTCAACTCCTGAAATGCTTTTAAGTCAATGGATAATTCATTAATAAAACCATAGAACTTACTGAAAATCCTTCCGTATGAAGTTCATGTTTGCCCACATATTATATGTAGCAAGGAATTTCATGCACACTATTTGTTTAATAAATGACATTTATTTTGACCGTTTTATACCTTATTTAAAACTATTCCTCAGTTCTTGTTTTTTCTTGAATTCTTTTCAGAAAGCTTTTTAATATGACTATTTCCTGAAAAGGGTTCTTGGCCACGCCCATAGCCAGTGCAGAGTTTCATGTTTTATTCTACGGTCTATGGCATGTATTAAATTTACTTTGGTATAGAGTATGAATCTATATTCATTTTTATGCATTCAATTATCTGGTTCTTCTAGCATTATTTCTTTTTTTAAGATTTATTTATGTATTTGTTATATGTAAGTACATTGTAACTGTTTTCAGACACATCAGAAGAAGGCATCTGATCTCCTTACATGATGGTTGTGAGCCACCATGTGGTTGCTGGGATTTGAACTCAGGACTTTCAGAAGATCAGTCAATGCTATTAATCGCTGAACCATCTCTTTAGCCCGCATTGTTTCTTGAAGAGAAAGTCTTTAATTTATGTATTTATATTTGCCACCACTTTGTCAAGTTCATATGATTATTATAGGCTCAGTGATAGAACTTTAGGACCTGTCTTTTATTGCACACATCAGCATGTTTGATTTTATGTCAGTACCCTGTTTTATACTACGCCCCTGAGGCACATGTGAAATCAGGAATTGATAAATGGTCATTTTAAAAAAAAAAAAAAAAAATCGGATCATACTTCCTGACTAAGCTTTGGAAAACATTTGTCTGTGCAAGTGAATTTTAAGATCAAATTTCTATTTCTTGAATAATATTATTACAATTTTACAGGAAATATATTGACTGTATAAGTGCCAATATTGCCATTTCACTATATTCATTTTCTTAATCTTGAGAATGAGTCATTATTATCCAGTATTTATACCAAAATTTTTCAGAATTTATGTTTTTCTAATACCTCATATGCTTTTTCTAAGGCAGATATATGAGGGCATAAAGCAACTTTAAAAATTACACTTGGTTATTTCCATGTTTGTGTGTGTGTGTGTGTGTGTGTGTGTGTGTGTGTGTGTGTGCACATGTGTATCTATGTGTGTGCTGGAGAACTAGCTGTGGGTTCTATACATGGATCAGGCAGCAGAAGAATAGAAAATTTGGACCTGGCTTAGGCTTTTGCAATATTAAACCCACCTTCAGTGTACCTCTTCTTTCCAAAAACCCACACATCATATTCCTTCTCATCCTGTGTGTCTCAAGGATTAAACTCAATTTATCAGTTATAGCTGGTCTTTGCTACTTTGTGGGTTCTTCTTTTTGACAGCCCTTTCTCCCAGTTTCAACCCCTATTTTTAGTTAGTGGGGAAATAAGGACAGAGGGGAACGACAAAGATAGAGACCTCTGAATTTCATTTATTTCTTCTTATTTTTTCTTTGAATATGACTACTAACGAACTGAAACCCAGCCATTGAAAACCGAACAACTACTTACCACACCTATTGGGGCTATGGCATTTATATACCCTCTGACATGGTCTTGTAATACCAAATCACAATTCAGATTGAATTTGCACAATCACAGAAACTGTCTTCAGTTGGCAAAGGGATGCTTCTCCTAGAACATGAGGCAATTCATAGTCAGCTACAATAGACTCTCCAAGGGAATCCCACAGCCCTACACCTGAAAAAGTACATTCTCATATTTCTGTGTTTTAAAAAGAAACCCAAATTCCAAAATTCTCAGTACTGTAAAACTTAGTAGAAAGTTTCTATATTAACAGACCTTTTCATGACTCTCTGCCCATAAAATAAGCCTTTTTTTTTTTTTGAGGTATTTAGAGAGTATTTAATTACATCAGAGATCTACACTATAATTCACTATGTTAGAAAATCTCTAAGTGGCTTGAAAAATATGTTCACACTGCATTGTTAGTCAAGAATGACAGAAAATGGTTTGAAGAAATAGCTCACTAGTTAAGAACACTTGTTTCTCTTGAGGATAAATCAGGTTCAATAAAATGCTGTCACTCATAATTAAGATATGTTTTCAAACATCAATTAACATAATAAAGATGAGATTCCATAGGATGTTGGAGGTCCATCTCTCAAGAAATTCTGGAGTCTTTCACTATGACAAACTTTGTAATCACAACACCACACCTTGTTATCTTGACACTCCAACACGTGACATTTCATCCCAGACTTAGATAACAAAGTTACAGGAATGTGAATAGGCGGAAAATTGTCAAATTAACCCGATGTTTTCTTTTATATTTGACCCTAAAAATCTCACAATTAAACACTTGGAATTAATAAATATTCTCAACAAAGTAGAATAATTCAAAATCAACATGGAAAAATTAGTTACCCCTATGTATCACTAACCAATGCAAGCAAACAAAATCAAGGAGTCAACCCCATTCACAATTTCTTCCAACCCAAAATACCTAGAAATAAAAGATCTCTACAATAAATGATGTCTACAATGAAAATTTCAAACACTGAGGAAAGAATTTTGGCAGACATTTACACTAGTTTTGAGGGACTAATCAAGCTACCTAAAAAAAAAAAAAATGATATCACATGTGGCATGTACTAAGTAAATTGTATTACCATATGCCTTCTTTTCAGGAACCAAATTCTACTAATATAAAGCATTTAAGAAAATTTGTCTCATTTTTAAATTGTACTTCATTATGTTTATGTAGACTGTATCCCATGCTTTCCATTTAAATGTTTCAGTTATCAAATGGCATTATTTTTTAAACTATGTCACAAACTTCTTTTAACTTTCCTTTTTCATTTTCTTCTGAATGAAGAAAAACACTTTCAAAGTTATCTGATACACTAACAGCCAATGAATAAGAGTTTGGTTTTGTTACATATAAAAATATGCTATCCTGAAAAATTAAGAGCCAAAACAAAGTGTAAATCAAAGTACTAATAAAATAAAAAAAAAAGTCTTAAACTGATACACAAATATGTTTGTTGTTTGACAAATCAACTACAGAGCATTGGATTCTCCTTTAGTGGAAAACTTGGGCTAATAAGACATTAAGATATCCATGATCCTCCTCAGCTCTAGGCACCAGGTAAGATGTGTCAACTAGTGCAATAGCGACATGCTGCTGTTTAGCAACCAACCATTTTTAAATCAGATTCAAAGATCTCTTCACTGGATAAAATGTATTCCTACTGATACAAAGCCTATTATAACTATCTTACTGCTGGTGGATCTAGACACTAGAACAGGACTCATAATTGTTGTTTAGCTAGAAAATATGGTAGCTAGATTTAAGTTTCAATATTTATATTTATACACATAAACAAATGCTATGTTCGTTGTTTGTGTTTATTCTTCTTTCATATAATATATTACACCACAGCATCCACACACACTCCAGTGTGCCATACTTTCCCCCCCCCACCCCCGAGGATTTACTGTTCTCCTGTTTTCCTTCAGAAAATACTAGGCCTCACAAATGATATCAACTGAACACAGCATAACAAGATTCAATAAGACTAGCCATAAACCCTCATAAGACTAGATGAGGCAGCCTAGTAGGAGGCAAAGGGTCTCATGAGTAGGAAAAAGAATCAGAGTCTCTCAAATTCCCATTGTTTTAAATCAAATGAAAATCTGAAACCAAACAAACACAGCCTGTTTACAGAGGGCCTAGTGCAGACATATGTCGTTCCTAATCAGAGAGCCTTGTCTTTGAGTTGAATGGTGGTTAAATGGATGTATCTGCGACTGCTGGAGATGCTTGGCATAAGTGACAGTTGAGTGGTTAGCACCAAGCAGACAGACAAGCAATCCTTGTTAGAGCTCAGTAAATACTGGTGAAGAGGGAAGAGATAAATTAACTAGAAAGGCAGAAGACATGTGAAATTCTACCTTTAGGATATAGCATATTCATTGCAAGTGTGACTTCATAGGAGATGCTTTTGGCAGCACTGGGTTTGAAAAATATCAGGCCCAACAATAATAGACCAGAAAAGAATTCATGCGGCTTCTTCTTCTTCCACTAAGTTACTGCTAAAGGAAGGATTCTGGAGGAGGGACAGTCACTCATGTCAATTATGTTTCAAATGTTTATCCCACTCAACTCCACTGGATTTTCCCAAATGTGTGGCCACCCAGACTGTCATTTTATACATCTGTGGTTATCAAAACAAAACAACACAAATACCAGAAGGGACCAATAGGGAGAAAGGGGTTAACAGCTGTTGGAAGGAAGATGATAGCGCTTGAAGGAGTAATAATAAAACAAAATACACTTTACACAGTTATGACATTTTAATGAACAAAATCAATAAATTAAGAAAAAAAAGAAAACATACTACTGAGCTGATGCAACTTCCACCAGCTCTATTCCGCAAATATCTCTGAAGCATAACTGGGTTGAGCAAACATTGAACAAGTGCATGTTTTTTTGTTTGTTTGTTTTTATTTTTGTTTTGTTTTGTTTTGGTTAGGTTTTTCAAGACAGGGTTTCTCTGTGTAGTCCTGGCTGTCCTGGTACTCACTGTGTAGACCAGGCTGGCCTCGAACTCAGAAATCCACCTGTCTCTGTCTCCCAAGCACTGGTATTAAAGGCGTGCCCTACCACTTCCCAGCCAAGTGCATGTTTTTACTTTGGCATTCTGGTCATGTGAGGTGACAAATTTTGCACTTACTATGATTAAGATAAAATTTAAGACTTAATTTTGAAATTGAGCATTTAATTGATTTGATTTTTGGGAAAGAAAAAAACTACATTATTCTAAAAATAACGAGCTAAACATTTCTTAATATATTAAAGCTTTGGATTCAGTCTGTAACTGCATAACAGCTACAGCATGCATAGTACTTTAAGGTGTCTTTTCCTTGTTTATAGTATTTGGACAGTAGTATGCATGTATTACCCCATAAAAACAAAGTTGATAATCAACTCAATAAGTACTGAGAACTCTTACTAACATCACTTATTTGTTCCGCATGTATGCAGTATTTTTCTCTCTTACCAACAACCATAAATTATGTATGTTTACCTGTTCTTAAACTTTATATAAATGGAATCACACACACACACACACACCACACACACACACACACACACACACACACACACACACACACACACTTCCAGAGCTTCATTCCATTAAATATAATTATATATGAAGTACAATGTTTTCTGTATCAGCCCATGGTTTTCTCTTTTATTCCTGAATATTATTACACTGTGACACTGAACAGTCTGCAATTTGTTTTACTTTCTATATTGAAAAATATTGTGATATTTCAAGGTTTTCACAAGTATCAATTCAATTGTTAATGAACATTATTAGTTAAAAGTTCTTGTGGATATTTATTCTTGAATATCTACAATATAGTTACTACATCATGGGAAAGTATAGGCTTTCATTATCATTTTCTCCTAGACACCATGTGAGTCACTCATCATCAGACAAATTTGTCTCACATTGAATTATATACTATATTTTATCAGATCTAAAATTATAGCTCCCAAGAATTATAAAATTTAGCACAAACTCGAACAATTTATAAAAATTAGGGATATATTGGTGATATAAAAATGTTTTTCTTCCTAGGTAGCTTTGTTTGCACTTTTACCAGTTAGCTCAGTAGGGTATGAGTTAGTGTCTTATCACAGTCTGTGGAACTCCAAACCAGTCCTTCAAAACTTTAAAGCAGAGATTCTATACTGATGATTTCAGACAACACCCATTACATGATTTTCCCTAATCATAACCTTATTTACAGGAACATTTACTCTACTGAGGATCAAAAGGACTATTTCTTTTGACAGATTTAATCCATTATGTTGACAATTGACCATGCTAATGTCATCCTGACTTTAAGTGGTCCTTTAGAGTGAATAGGAGAAGTAATGGACCAGACAAATTGATTCTACTTGAGTTCGTGTTTGTTATTATTTCTGCAGTATATCTTTGAATGAGAAAGGTGAAATTTGTTCAAAGTAATTTAATTCAGAGTCTTTCCACTCATAGTCGAAAATAGAACAAAGTACATTTCTCTATTCTAGCATTTTGCTTTGCAATATAATAAAAAAAACTATTTTTGTAACATTTCAATCCATTTTATATGTTAGCCAGTAAAACATCAGCTTCAGTATTGCAGTTCAAATAAATAATATCCATCATCCCTAACTTTGTGTTAGTAAATTTATAAAAAGCCATTGCACTATTGCTAATATTTTCAAAATAATGTTTGATGATATTATTTTACTCTCTTACTGGGGTGGTTTGAATAAAGATGTCTCTAAAGGTTCACACAGTTGAACGCTTTGTCATGAGGAAGTAGCACTCTTTCAGAAGATTAGAAGGATGAAGAAGTGTAGCCATTTGCAGGAGGCGTGGCCTTGGAAGAAGTTTGTCACTAGGGTGGGTTCTGAGGTTTCAAAGATCATGTTGTATCTAGTTTTTCTCTCTCTTTCTGCCCATTGATCAGGATATAGCTTTCAGCTACCACTGCAGTGCGTGGCTTCATGTGACCATACTCACTGTCATAATGATAATGAACTAAACTTCTGAAGGTGTAAGGAAGACCCCATTAACTCTTTTACTTGTTGTGATTGTTGTTGTTTTGTTTGTTTCTTCTTTCATAGAAATTGCTTTGGTGATGGGGTTTCTTCATAGCAAGAGAACAGTGACAAAGACAGTAACACTAATGTAGTTTTACACTACATTAGAAATACAAGCAAGGAGATTCAATAGAAGTTCTGTGTATTTAAAAGAAATATCAGTTGAAACTAATTTTTCAGTTACCCTAATCCTAGAGTCAACAAAACACTTGCACATATATTTCATGCTATAAAACAATTATTGGTGATACTAAATTTATAACATATCACTAAATGATAACATATAATATTAAAGAAAGTCATTTCAGGGCTGGAGAGATGGGTCAGTAGTTAAGAGCACTGACTGTTCTTTCAAAGGTCCCGAGTTCAAATTCCAGCAACCACAAGGTGGCTCACAACAATATGTAATGAGATCTGACATCCACTTCTGGTGTGTCTGAAGACAACTACAGTGTACTTACATATAATAGTAAATTAGTATTTTTTTTAAAATTGAAAGTCATTTCAGAACAATGTTGAGGTATCAAATTTGTCATGTTTTGTAGAAAAATGTGACCTGGCACTTGTGGGAAAATAAAGGGCTAGATTTCAGAAGGCTCACTCATTCATGTGATCTCTAGAGTGTGAGGAATGAGGCATGCAAATACCACCTGCTTGTTCTATGCAAGTGTGACATCCACAAGTAGAAAGTAATCTACTTCAGAGCTTCCAAAAACACTCTTGCAGAAAAAGATATGACCCAAAGGATTAGAAAGTAGTCGAGGCAAACGATTCAATTATAAGTGAATCAGAACATACCACAAAACCTTACACTTATCTCAGGAAAGATTATAATTGGTTTCAATGTTCACTTGCTAAAAATTAGAATCACAAGTGTCATAGAGCTGAGTCATGTGGTAGATCTCTATACAGATTCTAACTTCTTTTCATAGTTTTTATTGTAGCTGGATTAACATTCTGTATTATTGACACTAAATTCTACTAGCCACAATCATTATTTTCATGAGATTTTTTTGTACGTGTTTTGGCCTGCAATTGGATGTAACTACTTAGTTCTTCTTTAGGTGACCCAAAGGTTGAAACTACATGAGGAAAGCTTCCTAGTTATAAAGAGAAAACATTACCTAGATGAATGAAAACTAGTCCTCTGGCTTTTGAGATCCTTCTTCCCACTCTTTAAAAATTTTCCCTGAGCATTTTGGTTAGGTGCTAGATTGTTTTAAAGACACAAAAATACACTGAGCATTCAAAGTATAAGGTAATGATATTAATGAGGCCTGTGTTACATTTTGTTATAGTTTGCATCAGAAAATAAGAATACAGGCTTAACTTCTCCTGGGGTGAAGATTTTGGGGATGATGGGACTAATGAGCTTAATTTCTAACTCTTGCTGTGAAACTAGATTATGCAAAGTAACAAGGCAAAGCATTTTCATTTGTTAAAATGTGTGTGAATGTTGGCTTGTACTGCAGAACATGGTAGCTTTTATACAGGTAATGTGATTAAAATCAGTTGGGTTTAATTTAAGACCAGAATATAAAACTCCAAAGACTTATGATGGAATGATTAATTATAATTTGGCAGATGAGATTATAGAAGAAACGTGATGCTGCTATTGTCATTCATTTAATATCACACTGTTAAAGTGGCTGTTATTAAATGTTGGCTGAGGAATCAGATCTTATCTGAATCATGGACAAATATATGTACAGAGAAGTCTATTGTGGAGGTGGTATGATGGCTGATATGAAGTTAGTTCACAGGCTTTATAATTTTAGGGAATAAAATTATAAAGAAGGAGTTTGTTCCTTTACTTTTTATAATTTTTGTGAGTTGTAATGACCTTAAGTAGCAAGGTGCAGTGGCGATAAATAAATGATGATGCAGTCATCATCTTATTGTAATCTAATTATAAAGATTGTTTTACATCTGGAATTATGATATAATGGTTTCTATGACAAAAAGTCAATTATAATTGATTAGATATTTGAAATTATATCAGTCATATATCACTTCTATCTTAAGTTTACTGATGTTTAGTGTACTGATATTTACAATAGTTTACTGATACTTTGAAATGTTGAACAGCAAAAATAAACAAGAAATATTACCAAAATAAAAATCTTTACTCTTCACGGGAAGATGTATGGTAATAATATTACATAAAGCTTTTTAAGAGAGAATTACTGCACTAATTACATTGGGGGGGGTTCAGAATTTAGAACAATGGAAACAGACAAAATTATTATAAAGAACATGTAGTATTGCCAGAAAACACTAGGAATTTCCCTACCATTATAAGGAAGACACTCAGATAAAGATCTAGCTCTCAAAATTAAGGAAGTGATATCAAGTAAAGGAAAATTAAATAGTATATTTCCAGGGAATATAAGGGCACCTTTGACAAAACATTATTGCTTTTATGTAGTGCATACTTAGAGAATATTGCAATGAAGAAAAACATACTAGGAAGTATTTAAAGCTTATGATCACCCAGGAATTTATTTGATATTTTATCTTTTAAGGAAATTACAACATTAATCCACACAAAACTCTCGGTACATGTTTAACAGGAGCATAGGACATTACATGTGTATTCATAGGTCAAGGGAATAGCTACTGATCTCAACAAAAGATATTTATCAATTTCTATGCATCCATAATTTCTTGAATTGCAGCCCTTTTTTGTTGACATAAATCATGTAAGAATTTACAGGGCTGGAAGCATCAGCTGAATTGGACCTTGACAGATGGGTCCTGTCAAGGCTGTTTGAAATTAGCAATGCCTAAAGGCTTATTTGTTTTAGCATGGTATTTTTATTTTACCACACATCAGGAACCCAACAAAGAGCATAGGCTGCTTCGCTTCTCTTCTCTGTCTCTCGCTTTCTGTGTGTGTGTGTGGGGGGGGAGGTATTTGTGTATGTGTCTGAGTGTATGTAGCTGTGTTCTGTATGTTTGTATACATTTATGTATGTATGTGTGTGTGTGTATGTATGAATTTGTTCTGATATATGAACTCTGTATTAGCTAGGTCTTGCAGTGTAAAGAACACTGGGTTCAGAGGAAGTTGGAAGCAGAAGTTTTAGAAAAAATAGAGAGAGAACTACAGCTTTCTAAAGAGTCTTCTATCTTTTATGAATGTGATAAACTCAACATACTTATTAATGTATTATGACACAGAAAATACAAGTGAAGGAGAAATAATAAAGTTACGTGTTTATTGCAGGCATTCTATGTTGGCTAATGTTCCAGATAATGATTTGAATGCTTAGTGATGTGAATGCTTCGTCAATATGACAGGATTGTTTGGGAAAACAAGTAAGATTGAAAATAGTCTTTGTTAATGATTTAAATCAGATGATCCATTTTATACCCAGTGTCATGTGAAAAAGCAATGAGAGGCCTTGGGAAGAACATAAGGAATATGCTTGATTATCTGAATTGAAGGCATACCTAAGTATGTGCTTGAATGTATGGCTGTGTCAGTTTGCTAAGAATCCATAACTGCAAAAAATTCTGCTTATTTTTGAAAGACAGTAAGATGTAGTACTTTTGGTTTTGTTTTTATAGTTTTAATTTCTCATGGCCATTTGTTGCCCAAAAATCAGTGAATATAATAAAACAAGATATTTGCTGAAGGATGGGAAGAGAGAATAAAAGAGGCACACACACAAAAAAATTACACTGTTAAAAATACTCCTTTTTATTGTTATTAATCTCTTATTGTGGAAACTTCTAAACAAACTTTTTCATGGGCACATAATTGGAGAACAAAACATATTGTTCATAGGGCTTGAATATACTTATGGTATTAGACATCCACTGAAGGTCTTAGAATGTATTTCATGTGGTTCAAGGATGCAAATATATTGTTTCAGTAAAAATTAACATATAGAAAAGAAGAAGACTATAGCATATTTTCCTGTTTATCTTTTTAAATCTGTACAAAGAAGGAAAAAACATGAAGTTTCTTGTAAAATATTATATATTACATACTATATTAATAGCAAAATATATTATTATTAATTCTATAAGATAATAGGAACACTGGGGAAATTCGTTAAAATTTTCACATTTTTTGTTTAGTTATGAATTTTGAATGGTAATTATAGTATTTTTGTAATTATTAGATGAAGCAAAGTTTATACAATACTCTGATATAATATTATTGAGCAGGCAGTATATGGATACTGAATATTTGTATATTTCATGTTATCAAGTATTTTCTTTTAGTTAATTTTAAATGTATCTGTTTTTAATCTAGTAATTTGATATTAAACTTTGAAAACATTTTTATTGTATTTCAAAAAACATTCTTATAAATTCTTAGGGAATTTCATACCATGCATATTTATAGTATTCAAACCTTCTCCATTCTTCCCACCATTACTACCAACTTTCAGTTTTCTCCCTCAACCTCCAATAAATCCAATTTGACTTGTCCAACTTGTCTAACAGAATGTTACTACTCTTGTGTCTGGTCAGCATATTAGAAGTTAATGATTAAAGAAAACCTACCGTCTCTCAGTAACTATCCACACTTATACACCCTCAGCTAGTAGGATAGTAAGACCAGTTTTTGCATTCTGTGTTAAGATTTGTACATACATGGAATTGTCTGATTCTGTCTGGAAATGACCACTATCTTGATGTTATATACCATTTCTGGCTCTTGTGATCTTTTTGATCTCTCCTCAATGAAGAAATCTGAGTCTTTGAGAAAGGTTTCTGATGTTTATATTTATCTGAGGGACGAGCACTCCATTATCTTTTATTTATTGTATGTTGACAATTTGAGGGTTTCTGCAAAGAGAGGCTTCTGAGGCTTGAGGAAAACTCTGATCTATGGATTTCATAGGAAGTCATTAGGATCTATTTTAGCACTATATGCGTTTAGCAGAATAACACTATTAGATTATCATGTAGTCCTTATTATCTATCTATCTATCTATCTATCTATCTATCTATCTATCTATCTATCTATCTATCCACAGTATATGGGCCCCTTTATCAGTGTCATCCCATGAAGATTGTCTTAGATCTAAATATAAAGTAGTTAGTTACTTTCATAGCTTTACTAATATTATTATATTGGTTGGCATATATTCTCAAGAAAATCATAGTTTAAAGAATTCAGAGATAGTTGAGACAGAGGATTATTTCTTCTTCTAGTTGTATGAATATCAACTTCTAGCACTATAAAAGTTAGTCAGTAGGGTTGTAACTTCAAAGACAGTACCAAATGTATTGTTTCATGCTGTGTGACACAGTTAAATGGTACCTTCAATAATAGGGACTTTGTCAAGTTACAGAGACTAGTAAAGAATTTCTATCTATCTATCTATCTATCTATCTATCTATCTATCTGTATGTATGTATGTTTGGGTGTTTGGGTGTGTGTTTGTGTGTGTGTGTGCACGTGTGCATGTGAAGAACGTAGTTAAAAATTAGGTTACCCTTCCTACTTTCCTACTTTCCAAGTTTCCTAAATTGTTAGATAGACCTGATATTCATCATGTGTTCATCTCTGAACTATGACCTTGAAAACATACTTATCCATACAGAACACAAACAAAAGGCTGGTTACATCTTAACATGAACTGTCCAAACAAGAGCTCATAGAATAACTATGATCATGGCTCTGGAGATGGAAAAATTATTTTCTTTTCAATACTTAAGATCTCAAAGCATAAATTTTGTTACTTTTCTTCAAAATGTGAACATATTTATATACAATTTTGTATTTCTCTTTCTTATACAGAGGTCAATATAAAATTATTATTTATAAAGTAACAACAGAATGAGACTGAATACAAGATCTTTATAAATTACTCAAGCCAAGACAACATTACAGGAATTTATTTATAATAAAGTATTTATGAATACAATTTACTTTTTACCTTGTGTAAAAAATACACTTATTGCAAGTAAAGAAATTTTAGAGAAACAAACACTTCATTTATTTGTTTGTTTGTAACTTAACTCTACACATAATTTTTGTAGTTTTTATTTTGAAAGAACTATATATTTTTACTCTTTTTCTTGTAATTAAAATAATAAAGACTCAATTTCTTCAATTTTTCGTGAAATTATTTTTATTAATTATATAAATTCTTTAAAATGGAATTTAAACGGATATGATAGCAGCTGTCAGGTGAATAATAAAAGGAATGAACTAATTGGATTTAAGGATTTGGAAGTAGGTATTGAGGTGGATTCCATATAGATACTAAAAAGACATTCAAAACACTTTAAACATACATATAAAATATTAGTAGAACGGGTCTTCAAACAGTACCTTCAAAATATGGAATCATTTTAAAAACTATTATTCTGCATGATTTAAAAAGTACTTCCTTCTTAAAATTTTTATCATTTCTCTTTAGTTTATATTTTATAAAAAATACTCCAATAATAACTGTTATGAGAGTGAAAATCAGATTTCTCCACTGGAGAGTTTCTAGGGATATCAACCACCATTCAAGGCAGGTTGCATAAGCAGATATAATTTACAATACAAAGCAGACTGCAGTTTTTTATATACTTTGGTTTCACTTTATTTTCCTAATTTTTATTTATTTGTTTTGATCTTTGTTTTGTGTTCTTTGTTTGTTTTTGTTGGGTTTTGTTTTGTTTTGTTTTCTGAGTGACAGAACATGAAGTTTGGTGAGTAGGAAGGTATGAAAAATTTGAGAAGGGCTGGATAGGAGAAAGAATATGATCAAAATATATTATATGTAAACTTTCAAATAAATTTTGGAAAATATTGTGTTAATTAATATCTTAGTTACAATTCCTTTCGTAACTGACTTTATACCAAGTGATAACATGCAATGATAGTTTTAAAAATGGTGTTCAAATGTTAAAACATACTTCTGAGTGAAAAATTTAAAATAATTATTTATCCATATTTTTTATATTCCTATGTCTGCCTAATTTTATCATAGTTGTTTTTATAGTATGTATCTTTCCATTGGTTTATTATTTGTACACATAAATAGCCTCCTTTCCCCTGAAATGGGGGCAACACCAACAATATTATAAAAGCAGAAACTACTATGGAGACTTTCTACAAGGAAATAAAGAATTGACAAAATATGAGATTTTGAAGACATAAATTTTATTTGTCAGTTTTCTATCCCTTATCTAGTCCAAAGACATAAACATCATCTCTAAAATAGAGGTAATTTCAATGAAGAATGGCTTGATTTTATTTTGAAAATCTTAAAACACAATGTAACAACTATTATAGAATATTATATCTTTCGGAACCATGAAAAAGGGATATAAAAGATTACAGAATATCTTAGGAGTGTACAACAAAAACTACAACTGGATTTTGGAACAAGAAGACAATATATTCTGTAGTAATGCCAGAAAGTTTCATGCAAAGGCCTAGTAGTCTAAAAATCTTACTTCTGCAGAAGAAGATTGACAGGGATTTCTACTGGGTTTGGTTCTAGAACTAGTTTTTTCTTTTTTTCTTTTCTTCTTTTTTTTATTAGATATTTTCTTTATTTACATGTCATACGATATCTCCTTTCCCAATTTCCCCCCC
>JADRCD010196831.1:76-11820 GCA_019843815.1 Montemys delectorum | reverse complement strand
ACATTATATATGCCACTGCCACACCCTTAGTGTAATTGTGGCATGATGGTCACTGTTGTGGTTGATAGGTATCAGAGCTGGTTGGGGCTGTTGTTTGCTTCCCTTTTTTGGAAATTCTCATGATCTCTTGTGGTAACCTGAAAACTAGTGCTTAGGAAGTAGACATTCAGTTCAGGCCCAGCTCAGGAATTCTGGGACTTTTTGTCAGAATTGCAGAGTGTTTTCAGCAATAAGGACTTGACTTACATATCAGAGACAACAGGACAGATGTGATAAGAGTAGGATGTATATTTTGGGAGTTTCTTAGACTACTTGAACCAGCAATTCAAACCCAAGCTTCTCATGCCTATAGTTAGGTTTTTATTAGGAGGTATTCTCTCTTCAGGAATATTTGTTAGCCCACATGAGAAAACTATATGAATGTGTGTGACTATATATATAGTCTATTTATTTATGCATATTTATATTGTATAAATATACTATATATGCACATATAATATTTGTATATATCCATTAAATATACATAAATATATATACACATAAATATATTGAAGTATGTATAAAGTATATTTATATATAGTATATTTTACATATTTTTATTTTATTTTATATATTAATAAATGTATAACATAATTTATATATTTTATATATTTAGGCATATTTATGTATACATATATAAATATATGTGTATATAGTAGATCTAATATATACATATATGTAAAAATACATAGTATATTTACATGGCTTCAGCTTCATATGTAGCAGAAGATGGCTTTGAAATGCATCAATGAGAGGAGAGGTCCTTGGTTCTATAAAGGCTCGATAGATGCTCAGTGTAGGAGAATGGAGGGCAGGGAGGTGGGAATGAGTGGGTGGGTGGAGAAACCTCATAGAAGCAGGGGGAGGGAGGATGTGATAGGGTGTTTCCAGGAGGGAGAGAAATAGGTAAAAGGGATAACGTTGGAAATGTAAGTAAAGAAAATATCCAATTAAAAAAAAAGAATAAAAATAGTTAGTAATGGGACTCATTAAAATATCAGACATCTTTAGGGTACTTTGAACTTTCTTCCTGCTATGTTCATATTCTTCCTACTTCCTAATAGAGCCCTGTTTTTACCCATTTCTACAATCGTATTACATGTATCTTGGCATTGTGGAGGAATTTCTTGATTAATGTTTGATGTATCGAGTCTCAGTCCATATTTAATGGTGTGATTCCTAGGCTTTTGGTCTAGAATCCCCTCAGAAGCAGCAATAAGGAAGTCAGTAAGCAGCATTCCTCCAATGTCTGCTTTAGGTCTTGCCTCCGGGTTCTTGCCTTGAGCACCTGTCACGGTTCCCTTTGATGATGGACTCTAACATGTAAGCCAAAATAACCCTTTCTTATGTAAGTCCATCTGAGTTATTGTTTTATGTCAGCCATAACAATAGAAGAGTGCAAACATTTTAAAAATTACCTTATCATACATAGTTTTATTTTATTGAAAGATATAGTTAAATTATAGTTTGAGCAAAAGGAAAATTGTTTTATTTGAAAAAAAGACTTTTGTTTCCTATTTATGAAAAAAATTAATTTTATAACATTGATGTCGGACACAAAGTCCTATTTCTAGTATCTTTGTTTCCTTCTATAAATCATTGTTCAGAACCTTGAGCCAACTTACTATTAGTTTCATTGATCTTTCCCACTGATATTACAAGACTGTAAAGAATTTTGTCAAAAGGTTTCTGAACATCTAAGTTTAAAATCCCCTTTAACTCCCTTTCCACATTTGTCTACCTGGAGTGAAGTCCCTGAAGAATTTCACAAAGTAGTGAGTGATTCCTTTTATTCTCCAAATGTGCGTTGTTGGCTCTTAATCAAGCTGAGCTTTTCAAAGCTATCCTCCTTAGATCTCTAAAAATAGTTTCTCTAAGTTTCCAACACAAGTGAAGTTAAAAGAAGCTCTCTAAAATACCAGAGAGTAACTCAAAGACTGATTTCAGTTAATATTTTGTTTTCCTTACAAATTTAAAAGAATGCTATTTTAATAGAAAAAATATTCAATATTGGTTGTTTTTCATTTAAAATTTTAAAAATAAAGATACTCTCAGTGTCCTGTGAATCAGTATACTTTTATATTATACTATCTAACATTGAATAGAAGATTTCATATTATCAGAATGATCAGTTACTCTCAGGAATTCTAAATTCTGACAAACTTTAGAAAAATTAGTGTTGGGGAAACATCAGTATTGTTACATTTATTTTAATCTGCTACTATTCTTTTATAGGAATTCAGTACACATCTCTAGTATTGGACCCACAGTTACAGAAGCTTATGTGAATTTGTTTTGAAAGATCTCATAAAGATAAAGAACTTTTATCATCTTCCTGGGGATAAATGCACAAATAGCTTAAATTGTTGAAACTTCAGTTTCCCCCCAAACCAGAAGTAATCTAGAAGTACTTTAGAAAATGGAGCAGAAAGAAGACAATGCAATCACAATGAGTGCCTGTCTTCAAAAATAGTTGGACACGTAATATTGTATTTACAACATTATTTACATATGGTGTTATATATATTTCTCAATTTTTATCTGTGCTGGCATCAATCTGGTCATACTGAGCCATCCTCACTCATCCTCTCCCCAGATTACTCCAACTTCTGTTGATATTGTTCTGGTAAATAATCTGAACCAATATGACGATGCTTTTTTACTTCCAATCTGATGGTGACTTTTAAATTGCAACGTTCTTTTAATAGTGAGTTTTATGTTGAAAAGCTTGAGTTCTTCAACTTTCTTAAAGCCAATTGTAAGGAAATAAGTCATGGAGACCAACCTTGAAAAGTATACTAATATAAACACCCATCCTGGATATTATAATAACATCATAAGACTGGATATTGTCAGCACATAAAATGTTGAAATATATTATCAAATAAGGAAAAGATTTTACTCTATCCACACAGTACAGTTTCCCAAAAGGAGATAAAAAGATTTACTTAAATCGAAGTTCAAACTTTGGAAGGATTGCTGGAGTTAGGGCCCATAGGCCCACTGAACAGTCAAAATAGGCTTTAGATGATCTATTGCTTGATAAAACACTGTTTCCATAGATCTTGCTGCACTTTTGTGTAAATTTATTGTTTAATAAGCACAGTATATCTTATGAAGTATCTATCATATTTATACAACATATAATATCTATTATAATTACAAAATTCTTATAAAGTATATTGTATAATAAGTAAACACATACAAAATACCAATTTTTATTTCTTCTTATATTGACAATTTTAGTTAAATAGAAATTAAATATAATTGTGTGCCTAATAAGTAAGAATGTGTTTGTTTAAACAGACACATATGTATACACACACACACACATACACGCACACATACACACACATACACATATATATATAGATATATATAGAGAGATATAGATATAGATTTATAGATGGATGTTTCCTTGTTCATGCTGCAGCATTCTATTTTTCCTTAGTAATTTTAACTCAACTTAAAGTTTGTGATTGTCGATCAATTTTTCTAATTTCTAAGTTACATTTAAATAGGGTAATTTTGAGTTATCAGCTTATTTATTGATTAAGAACAATATCACAATCAGAGAAAACATAGGTAACACAGTTGGTTCTTTCATGAGAATGCTGTCAGACTACCTACTATGCTACATGATTATCTTCTTCCCATTTATTAATTATCCTCTTCCCATTTCCATAGGTTAGTACTTTATCAACTAGGAAGGAAGGACATCTTAGCTATATCAAATACTGCACTAATATGTATTTAAGTCTTTCATTGAAGATAATGTGAAATATGACATTCAGAATAAACAAGTCTTTTGGTTATTATATTAGCAAAGCAGACTAAAAATAAGAAAAGTACCCTGTGCAGTTTATCAAAGCAGGAACTTGGGGAACTATGTACATGAGATTGACAAGATACATTCTAATATCTAGGGATGAAAAGATTAATATTTAAGTTATCATCTTTACCTGCTAACTCTCTGCTCAGTAAAGATGCTACAAAAACTGTTGTATCGTGTCTGAGAAAATTTGATATGCATGACTCTTACAAATTCTTGGACATACGTATTCAATCAGATAACAGATAGTGATCTCATATTGTGATCTCATAACTGAAAACACAGCCACAATGAATTCACTATAAAGCAGACCAGTTATCACTCATGGCTGAAAGTTTTTCTACACTATGAAAATCAGAAATCCAAGTCACTGTTAACTTTTTAATTGGTCCTAGCATGTGTCATGCTTATGCCAATTTTTTTTTGAGGGGGAGGATATTTTGATATAGGGTTTTTCTGTGTAGCCCTGGCTGTCCTAGAACTCATTCTGTAGACTAGGGAGGCCTTGAACTCAGAGATCCACCTGCCTCTACCTTCCAAGTGCTGGGATTGAAGGTGTGTGCCAACACTGCCTGGCTTGCTTATGCCCAATTTTTTACAAATCAAAAATGTTGCAGGAATGTTTAAAAATGAATCCACCCCACAAACTGGCTTTCCTGCCAGGCCAGATTCTTGTGCTGATACCTTTTGGCCTCAACACTAAGTTCCGGCGGGTTTTTGTTATTTTCTCCCAGTAAGCTACATCTCGCTCGCATACACCTCTTTACACACCCCCACAATCATTCATCTAATTAGCGCCTAAGGCCCAGGAAGCATGACTCTTAAGGCCTTAATATCCAATCAGATTTATATAATAATAAAATCACAATTTACAAGATGCCAATACAATAATTTCAGAACCAAATAATATAGTACTCTAATCCAATTAATCTATTTTGTAAGAACCTTTGCTTGGTTGTATAACTTTGTGTGGTCTGGCTCTTCCTCATCGTCTGCCTCCATGATGACGATGACCCTCCTCCTGTTTCCTCTGACCTTTTTTCCTCTCCAACTTTTGCTCCACCTCTCTATTCCTGTCCAATCACAGGCTTGTCATTGCCCTAATGTGATTGGACAGAGAAAACGCTGCAGCACAAAAGAGTATTTTAGTTTTACATTGTTTCTAGTAGGTATTGTCTTTTTTTTTTTTTTTTTTTTTTTTAGTTTTGGTCTTTCTAGAAGACATTCTGCTTTATATACTACCTTAAAAATATGTTGTGATGAATAAAGTAACAGGTGTTCTCCTTCATTGCATGTAATTTTTTTAACATGCGACACGACACTATATCAATCACATAATACATGACTCTGCAAGTAGACATCAGATCAATGTTCAGCTAAATTTTTGACCATGAAATCAATAATATGTGAGTTCATCTCTATGCATACTAATCTATGAATTTTACAATGATTTTTTTAAAAAAATAAATTGATATTTTGCCTTGAATTAGACTTCATAGACTCCAAATGGCATGCAAGATTAAAATGGACACATAAACAATGTATTGAACTTTGGAATATCAAACTGTCAATTGTCCAAGTAAGTGGATGTGTACACAACATTGCTTATATGTAAAATATGAAAATAAATGTTGTAGAATATGCAAGTAGAATGGTTGGTAACAGATATTTATAAAGGAAATGACATGCAGGAATGAGATGTTTTGCAATTGGGTAAAAAAACAATAGTTGAGATGATGATTATGCAGTTTCTCTGATATGATAATTATACAATGTATTCATGCAGACAAAATTCATATCAAATGCCGTATAAATATAATCATGTGAAATAAAAAAATTTAAAATCCATCTTTTATTCAATTTTCCATTTCAAAAGCTAATCAGTCAATCAGGGAGAGAATATACTTAATGTACTTGGGAGAAAAACCTCACATTATGTTCTATGTTCATAAATTTTCATTTAAAGATGAAGTAGAGGCACACATATGTACATATACATAAACACATCTGATATTAGGAAAATATGGTATATTTGAACATTGGTAATTGATCTAAAATTATGAACCAAAAATGTCCTGGAAACTATGTAATTTAAAGTACATGGTTTGATATGATTTAAACATCAATAAAGATATTAAAAATGAATGCACAAATACATCAAGAAAATTATAGAAATAGTTCCTTGAAATAAATTTTGTCCACATATTCTTAGAAGGAAAACTGATATAGACAAGGAATTGAGGGCCATCGAAAGAATTCAAGATATTTAAGAAATAATTATACAGATTATTTTTACAATTTATGTAAAACATAATTGCATAAAGCAGCAATGATAAGAGTCTAATGTTTGCAACGTATCAACACTTGAGATAAAGGTCAAGAGTACTCAATAGTATGGGACACTTAGATATCCTATCTTCATAAAATGCTGGTAGCATAAAGAGGGGTCATGCTATTTGGCAGATGCAGAATTTCTGAAAATATAGATCTCAAAAGGGGAAAGAAAACAATGTATGACTTTAAGACATGAAGTAAAAAAAAAAAAACACAAAAATTTAGATTACAAGCTGGGAAGTAAGGCCAATGGCGATGTATTACCTCAGCAAATCCAAAGAATTTGTCATTGATACCCAACACTGAAGAAAAGAGAAGCACATATAAACATAAAATTCTTCACAATGTGCTCCACAGAAAGAAAGGAGCATAGAAAATATGAGTAGCATGAAAACTGGAAATAGTTGCAAAGAGAGTACATTCTAATATCTAAATTACCAGCAATAATTTTTAAATAAAACAGCTAACTATTGGTCAAGGATATTTTAAGTCTAGATAATTAATAAGCAATTTGTGATTAACAATTTAGCAATGCACCTTTAAATTACCTACTAAAACAAAACTGGATTTGACAGTTCACATGAAATGATATTAATATCAACACTAATTAGTCAATAATTTATTAAATTATATGAAGATTTCATTCTCTCATTTTCCTGATAGAGAAAATGTCATCATTCATATGAAGTGACAGTAACAGAATTTGGGGGTAATGATAGGCTCTGAAAAGTGCAAATTTGGATAAATATTTGAAACAATTTAATGATAAATGAATACTTGATTGTCACTCCAAATTCTGTTATGAATTCTGTTATGTTATCAGTTCATCTTTGTGACAAAATTAAAAGCACTTCCTATGATATACGCCTCAGTTTATTAATATTTTGCAGTATTTTGTATAATTACTTAATGTTTTATTTATTCATGCCTTCATTATTTACTTTCTATTTACATGTTAACAAAGTGATAAATTCTATCATTATGCAATCAATAGTATTTTTTAAAGATACTCTAATTAAACTCAGTTTCATCCAGAAATTCATTCAAATTAAAAGGTATGATCAGGTTTTGTTAGAAATTTACTATAGTTTTAAACAAATCAAAAAATTTAGAACACCTGTAGCCTGAATTGTCATTCTCCTAATATGATTAATGGAAGAATTACTCATACATTTGATCCTAAGGATTTTTGTTGTTGTTTGTTTGTTTTGTTTCATTTTTTGTTTTTGTTTTTTGGCTTTTTTTGCTTGTTTCTTTTTTGGGCTATTAACTCAGCTGTTTTAAAAAAAAATTAGCTTAGGGCCAGGGAGATGGGTCTGATGTAAGAGTACTCGCTGCTTTTCCACAGCACCTAGGATCAATTCCCAATTCCCATATATTGATTCACACTGTTAACAACTTCAACTTCACTTCCAGTGGATTCAACACCCTTTTCAGGCCTATGCTTGCACAAGGTACGCAAATGGTACACAGACTTATATACAGGCAAACACTTATACCCATAAGCATATGAAATATAATTTTCAAAAGAGAAATGTTTTGTTACTATGTATTTTATACTTATGTGCATAGGTAAAGAGGTGTGATTAATGTGCGTGATCATGCATATGGATGGCAGAGGTTAACCTCTAGTGTCTTTCCTTGATTATCATTAATCTTTATTTATTGCGACAGGGTCTCACATTGAACCTGCAGTTCATCAGTTCACTTACTCTAATTATCCTTGAGAGAGGTGCAGTTCTCTAGTCTCTAAGCTTTCTACCCCTGAAGTTTTGGATTTACATGCACAGACCACTGTGTGTGTTTTTTTCACATGTGTTCCAGGGATTTGAAGTCAGTTGCTTGTATTTTTCAGTGTACTTTATGGGCCAAGTTTTCCTGAGCCAGGAATAAGCCCTTTTTGTTTGTTTGTTTGTTTCCTGAAGTCAAAGTCAAAAACACTGAAAACCATTTAATATGTATTATATTTATAGAAATGTAAAAAGTAACCATATTAATTGATGAAGAAATGAAGCACTAAAATTATACATTCAAATTATTGGAATATTTACATTTAATTTCATTTTTCTTTTATTAAAATAGACTTTTTCATATGGTGTACTCTGATTACAGTTTCCATTCCTTGGCCCCTCTCACTTCCTCCTTATTCCCTTTCCTTTATGGATCCACAACATTTCTGTCTCTTCCTAGAAAACAAACAAGCATCTAAAGAGTAATGATAAAATAAGATCAGATAAAAGACAAACAAATAAGAATAAATAAGACAAACAAAGAGGAGAAAAAGAGCCAAAGGGAAAATACAAGAAATACATTCAAATAAAGGGATACATACATTCTTTCAAACAGCAATCCCATAAATACACAAAACTTTAAGTTATAATACATACACAAAAGACATGTAAGGTAACAAAATAAATGCCCTGACACAACATTGCAATACAAAGAAGCTTCAAAGATTTCACTGAATTCATTTTGTTTTGATCACCAACTCCTGGGCATGGGGCCAATCAGTAAGAATGGTGTATTTATCCAATGAGACTCCCTTGGAGAAAACTAATTTTTCGTTTCAAGTGTTCATCAATTGGCATTAGCTTCTAAGTTAGGGGTGGGGCTGTGTCCACTCTCTTTTTAGCTCTAGGACCCCATCTGCTGCAGACTCTTGAAAGACCTGTACAAAACGCCAAGGTTTCTCTGAGTTTATACATGTAGAATCCCTCCTGTATATGAAAGGTCTATATCCCTTAGTGTTTGTCTTCCATACCATCTGGTTGTTACACTATTTCTACCTCCTTTTCTGCAGAGTTCCCTGAGTCTTGATGGAAGATATTTGCTGAAAACATCCCATGTAGAATTGAGAGGTTCATTATCTCTCACTCTGCATATTGTCTGGCTGAAGGGCTCTCTGTTTGTTTCCATCTGCTGGAAAAAGCTTCTCTGAAAATGGAAAATGGCTGAGCAAGACATGGGTCTATGAGTATAGGAGAACACCATTAGGAATTACTTTATTCCTCTGTTTCTTTAACAGAACAATCTTATTTAATTCCCCCCTTGATTCAAGTATAAATAAAATTAGTACTGTATTCTAAGCATTTCACATCTGTGACAAAAATGAATAATTTATAATCCTTTGTAACATCAATAATGTAACATCAATAATACTACCTAAAATACTCATTGTAAAATTGAAAAACCTTATTATTATTACTTCAGTACCAGATCAATTGATATCATATAGAATTGTTATGATATACTATTTATCTAGATAACTGAGGAAAGATATTTTAGCACAAGTCATAGTACTGTCTAAGAATACCGATTTATAAGCTGTTATGAGCTTTTGAAAAATTGTATCACTTTAAATCATGCTCCTATGTTGAAATTTTATTTTTCTTAATAGTTTTGTACAAGAGCATTACAATGAAAATAAAAATTAGATATAACTAGCATAATTATCGAAAAAAACCTACATAGGATGGAGGCAAAGGTGAAGTTTATTAAACTGGTCTTATAGCAATTCACATTTTTGGAGACACTTGGTTCCTTTTCATGTTGAGGTATATGTGTTTTCCCTTGTTCATTTGGCTACTTTGAATTGTAGAAATGCATCGAGTAATCATTAAAAGCCAGAATATTTCTTCTCTATTTATAAATGTACTTCAATTACTATTGTTTCTAAAATGAATCTGGCTATTGTTTCTAACTCATAGTTTATAAAGAGTTTAAACTCATGAAAGAAGTCTTAAGTTTTGCTACTTTTGAGTGAAATAAACTATGTGAAATCAGTTGAAGTTTACTCTAGATTTGTTGGTCAACAAATGCTAGTATTTGAAAGAATTCAATTGCATTTATTTATTTATTTATTTATTTATTTATTTATTTATTTATTTATTTATTAGTGATTCACTTAACATTCTAGCCACACTGGTTACCCTTCCCACACTCTTTCCCTGATCACCACTCTCATTCCTAACCTTCTCCTCTGAGTGGCTGGACCCTCTCCCCCTGGATATCCCTTTCCACCCTGGTACTTACAGCCTCTGCTAGGCTAGCCTCCTCTCCCACTGAGGACAGACTAGTAGAACATATCCCACAGACAGGCAACTGCTTTTGGGATAGCCCCTGCTCCAGTTATTCAGAACCCACAGGAAGGTTGCACATCTGCTACATATGTGAAGTCATAGAGGCCTAGTTCCACCCTTGAATTTTCTTTGGTTGGTGGTTTAGACTCTGACAGGAGCTTGCTGTCCTCTGAGAGGCTCCACCCAGCAGGCTGACTCAGACAGATAGAGACAGCTACAGCCAAACAGTGGATGGAGCTTAGGGAGCCTCATGGAAGGATAGGAGGAAGGATTGCAGGCGCAGAATGGGATAGGAATTTTGCAGGCAGATGAATGGAACTTGTGAATATCATTTTGAGTGAGTTAACCCAGTCCAAAAAGGACATGCACGGCATGTACTCACTTATAAGTGGATATTAGCCATAAAATACAGGTACCATGTTACATCCACAGAGACAAAATAGCTAAAAGAGAAGCAAGACCCAAGCAAGGAAGCTTGAATCTCATTTGGATGGGAGAATAAAATAGCCATAAAATAGATTGAGTGAGGGAACTGAGAGAGAGGGGTAATGGGAAGGGGGTCAGGGGCTTCAGGATCAGGTGAGGCAAAGGACAGGAGATGGCTAGATGTTCATGAAAGTTAATGGAAATCTGCAATTGGCAGGGGTAAGGAGGAGGGGGAATGTTCATGACAAGAGACAGACCTGGGATAAGGGAGGTGCCCAAGAATCAATGGGGATGACCTTAGCTACGACTCACTACATTGGGATATGGAACCTGAAGAAGTCACCTTTTGTAGTCTGGCAGGAATACCAGTGGAGCAATAGAGACACCAACCCACCCAAAAACATTCAACCAAAAATTTATGCTGTCTATAATAAATACAGGATTGGGGGAGGGAGCACATACATGGAATGGCCAACCAATAATTGGCTCAACTTGAGACCCATCCCATGGGCAAGCACCAATCCCTAACCCTATTAATGGTACTCTGTTATGCTTGCAGACAGGAGCATGTTATCCTCTGAGAGGCTCCACCCACCAGCTGACTCAGAAACAGACACACACACAGTCAAACAGTGGATGGGGCTATGGACTTTTATGGAAGAATAGGAGGAAGAATTGCAGGCTCCAAAGGGTACAGGAATTCCACAAGAAGACCAACTGAGTCAACTAACCTAGACCCATGGATCCCTCAATTGCCTCTTCTTCTTGTTGTTCTTCTTTTTCTTGTTGATCTTCTTGTTGTTCTTGTTCTTGTTCTTGTTCTTGTTCTTGTTCTTCTTCTTCTTCTTGTTCTTCTTGTTCTTCTTGTTCTTCTTGTTCTTCTTCTTGTTCTTCTTGTTCTTCTTCTTGTTCTTCTTCTTGTTCTTCTTCTTGTTCTTCTTCTTGTTCTTCTTCTTGTTCTTCTTCTTGTTCTTGTTCTTGTTCTTGTTCTTCTTCTTCTTCTTCTTCTTCTTCTTCTTCTTCTTCTTCTTCTT
>JADRCD010196829.1:0-23613 GCA_019843815.1 Montemys delectorum | reverse complement strand
CTCTTCTCTTCTCTTCTCTTCTTCTTCTCTTCTCTTCTCTTTTCTCTTCTCCTCTTCTCTTCTCCTCTTCTCTTCTCCTCTTCTCTTTTCTCTTCTCTTCTTCTCTTCTCTTCTCTTCTTTTCTCCTCTTCTCTTCTTCTCTCTTCTCTTCTCTTCTTCTCTTCTCTTCTCTTCTCTTCTCCTCTTTTCTTCTCTTCTCTTTTCTCTTCTTTTCTCTTCTCTTCTCCTCTTCTCCTCTTTTCTTCTTCTTCTTCTTCTTCTTCTTCTTCTTCTTCTTCTTCTTCTTCTTCTTCTTCCTCTCTCTCTCTCTCTCTCTCTCTCTCTCTCTCTCTCTCTCTCTCTCTCTCCACATGTCCCTGACTGGCCTCTTTTTCTCTTTCTGTCCTTCTCTATCCATGCTTTCTCTGCCCTCATGGCTCTATCTGCCTCTACCCCTTCTCCAAGTCCCTGCTTCCCTCCATTCCCACACAATAAACCTTCCTTACACTAGATCTATCACATGGCATGACTCCTCAAGGGGGGCACCTTGGAATGGGCCCACGAGGTATCCCTTACCCCTGCCACTAGTGCATTATACTTCATAACAATTGTGCGGACAATGATAAGTGCTGGCCTATAATCCAGGGAGGAACTTCGAACAGCTGGTCTATTCTCCACCATGGAGAATAGAGAGGAAGAATGCATGTGTACTCAATTGTGCTTAGCTTGATCTCTTTAGCCTTATGTAGTTACAAATCCATGCCTAGGGAATGGTGTCACCCACACTGTGCTGAGTCATTCCACATCATTTAGTTAGGACAACCTTACCCAGACTTGTCCATAGGCCAACTCCATGGAGACAACCTATCATCGAGACGCTCTTCCCAGGTGATTCTAAGTTGTGTCAAGCTGACAATTAAAGCTGACCTTCAACTCTAACCAAGTAAGTGCATGATCTGTATGACAAGAACATCAAGTCTCTGAAGAAAGAAATTGAAGAAGAGAGATGGAAAGATCTCCCATGCTCATGGATCAGTAAGATTAACATAGTAAAAATGGCCATCTTGCCAAAAGCAATCTACAGATTGAATGCAATCTCCATCAAAATTCCAACTCAATTCCTTACAGAGACAGAAAGAACAATTCTCAAACTCACCTGGAGTAACAAAAATCTCAGGGTAGTGAAAATTATTCTCAACAATAGGAGAACTTCTGGGGAATCACCATCTCTGACCTCAAGCTGTATTACAGAGCAGTAGTGATAAAAACTGCATGGTATTGGTACAGAGACAGGCAAGTAGATCAATGGACTAGAATTGAAGACCCAGAATTAAACCCACACACCTATGGTCACCTGATTTTTGACAAAGAAGCCAAAACCATCCAGTGGAAAAAAGATAGCATATTTGACAAATGATGCCGGTTCAAGTGGCAGTCAGCATGCAGCAGGATGCAAGAAGAGTCATTCTTATCTCCCTGTACAAAGCTCAAGTCTATGTGGATCAAGGACCTCCACATAAAACCAGATACATTTAATCTAGTAGAAGAGAAAGTGAGGAAGAGTCTCGAGCACAGGGAAAAATTTTCTGAACAGAATACCAGTGGTCCAGGCTCTAAGATCAACAATGGACAAATGGGACCTCACAAACTTGAAAAGCTTCGGTAAGGCAAAGGAAACTGTCAACAGGACAAAATGGCAACCTACCAATTGGGACAATATCTTAACCCACCCTACATCCAATAGAGGGCTAATATCTATACACAAAGAACTCAGGAAGTTAGACCAGAGAACCAAATAACCCTATTACAAATGAGGTACAAAGCTAAACAAAGAATTCTAAACTGAAGAATATCGAATGGCTGAGAAACACCTAAAGAAATGTTCAACATCCTTAGTCATCAGGGAAATGTCAAAACAACTCTGAGATTCCACCTCACACCAGTCAGAATGGCTAAGATCAAAAACTCAGGTGACAGCAGTTGCTGACAGTGAGGATGTGGAGAAAGAGGAACACTCCTCTGTTGCTGGAGGGATTGCAAGCTGGTACAACCACTCTGTGGAAATCAGTCTGGTGGTTCCTCAGAAATTGGACATAGAATTACCTGAGGACCCAGCTATATCATTCCTGGGCATATACCCAGAAGATGTGCCAACATAAAACAAGGACACATGTTCTACTATGTTCATAGCAGCCTTACTTATAATAGCCAGAAGCTGTAAAGAACGCAGATGTCCCTCAACGGAGGAATGGATACAGAAAATGTGGTACATTTACACAATGGAGTACTACTCAGCTATTAAAAACGATGACTTCATGAAATTTGCAGGCAAATGAATGGAACTAGAAAATGTCATCCTGAGTGAGGTAACACAGTCACAAAAAAAAAATCACAGTATGACCCACTGATAAGTAGATATTAGGAAAAAAGCTCAGGATACCCATGATACAATTCACAGACTATATGAAGCTCAAGAAGAAGGAAGACCAAAGTGTGGATGCTTCAGCCCTACTTAGAAGAAGGAACAAAATAATCATGGGGAAGGGTAGAGAGAGGGAGGGATCTGAGAGGGAGAGGGAAAAGCGGAGGACAGGATCAGGTGTGGGAGGAGATGGGGGAGAAGTACAGAGAGTCAGGAAATTGAACAGAGGCATGTAGCAGTTAGGGATAGAGAACTGGGGGTAGCCACTAGGAAGTCCCAGATGCAAGGAAAGCAAGAGGCTCCCAGGAGCCAAAGGGGATGAAACCCGACTAAGGGGAGAGAGAACCTGTAGAGACCATATCCAGAGGTTAGACATGGCCCCTGGTTGAGGGATGGGGCCATCCATTCATCTCAAAAATTTTAACACAGAATGTTTCCAGAACGCAAGGACAAAGAGTGGGGCAGATACTGAAGGAAAGCCTATCCAGAGCCTGCCCCACCTAGGGATCCATCCAATCTGCACACACCAAACACAGACACTATTGCTGATGCCAAGAAGTGCATGCTGACAGGAGCCTGATATGGCTGTCCCATGAGAGGCTCTGCCAGAGCCTGACCAATACAGATGTGAATGCTCACAGTCAACCATCAGACTGAGCCCAGGGACCCCAGTGGAGGGGTTAGGGGAAGGACTGGGGGAGCTGAAGGGGTTTGCAACCCCATAGGAAGAGCAACAGCATCAACCAACCGGATTCCCCAGAGCTCCCAGGGACTAAACCACCAACCAAAGAGTTCACATGGAGGGACCCATGGCTCCAGCTGCTTATGTAGCAGAGGATTGCTTTATCTGGCATCAATGGAAGGAGAGGCCCTTGGTCCTGTGAAGACCTGATGCCCCAGTGTAGGGGAATGCTAGGGTGGTGAGGCAGGAGTGGGTGGGTGAGGGAGCTCCCTCATAGAAGCAAGTGGCAGAGTGTGGGATAGAGGGTTTTTAGAGGGAAAGCTGGGAAGGGGAATAACATTTGAAATGTAAATAAATAAAATAACCAATTAAAAAAATTAAAAAGCTGACCTTCATAGCCACTGTGGGCAGAATTATTTGTATCATTTCTCAATGTCACATGCTGAAATCCCAGCTCCAAGACGATGGTAGAGGGGCATCTAGGGGAGGAGATGAGGTCATCAGTACCCTCACAGTGTCCTAGGAGTTCAGTTTCCCTCTCTACCAACAAGGATAGGGTGTCTATGAACCAGGAAGCATCCCTCAGCTGGCACTAAAACTGTTGGCTATCAGGCCATGGGCTTTTGGCTCTCACTATTTCTAACCCACCGAGCCTTTATTGTGTGAGGCAGCCTTAACGAGCTATGTAAGAGCCCTGGCAGTGCACCTGCATAATCCAGCTTGGCCACACTTTGAAGCCTCTGGCAACAGCCTTGCATAGACTTTGAACTTTCTTTCAGTACAGCTGAATTCTGCACTGTTAACTCAAAATAAGGGTGCATGACTTCCTGTCAAATCTCTTTTGGAAATCCATAATTAAGGAATTATTTAACTTGGAAAGCTTAGCAGAGACAACTCCCCCCACCCCAAAACAAAAACAAAAACAAAAACAAAAACAAAAAACAAAAAAGGTTGGAACTTTTGGGGAATCATGAAGTTGGCCTGGCTTAGCTGCCTTGAGAGGCATGCATTATGTTTTCCAGGTAAGAGTTTGTGCTCCTGGGGCACCAGGCGACTTTTAGTTTCTGAGAAACTGAGGCACTCACCCCCTCAGGCAGTAAAGGATTCAGGCCACCTGTTTTCTGTATGTTCCCTCAGAAGTCAAGGAAGCACGGGTGCTTGGTAGGACAGTTGGTTTTGGACATTAGTCCTGTGTACCCTGCATGGCTTGTAAGCGTCATTGTACCCTGGCAACTACAACTGTATTGCTCCTGGCAATTGCTATTATATAGGTACTTACCAAAACCCAAACCAAACAACATGCAATCTTGTGTATCACAAATCCTTGGCCAGCAAGAAAGAAGCTGA
The DNA here is from genome assembly GCA_019843815.1 of Montemys delectorum. Lineage (NCBI taxonomy): Eukaryota > Metazoa > Chordata > Mammalia > Rodentia > Muridae > Montemys > Montemys delectorum. Next base: position 19,183 of record JADRCD010196829.1, on the reverse strand, counting down.
GAGTATCCTCATGGGCTCAGATGGCTGTTCTCTTAGCAAGTGCATTTAAAAAAAAGAATTATTTTGAATTATGTATATGCTAGTACAGGTGTGGGAGAAGGTGGGAAGAGGTTGTCAGATTCCCTGGAGTTGCAGTTACAGGCAGTTTTGAGTTTCCCAATGTGAGTGCTGGCACTTGAACTCAGGTCCTTTCCAAGTGCAGCACATGCTCTTGATGACAGCGCCATCTCTTTTGCCCCTTCTAATTGAGTTTTTAAAATGCAAACACATGTTTTCTTGTGTGAAATCAATCAAGCAAAGAATCTGAGTGTTTCATATTCAGACATGGTGAGTTAAGGTTTCCAGGGTTTTGATATAATATATCCTACTTTTAATTTTTTTAGGATGATTTGACAAGTCAATAATTTGACACTCTTCCTTCTATTTATCTTTTCCCACTGGTGATAGGGACTGAGCCTCACTCAGAGCTTCACTCTGTCAGGTGATGTACCACTAAGCTTGTTCCCAAGCCTCATTCATTCTTTCATTACACTGATACCCGAGTACAGTGTGTCTCTGGGTCTTGAAGAAATGTCCTGTGGGTAAGGAGACAGCTGGTCCAGGGGACACAGGCTGCAGGAAGAGGTAGGAGGTACTCTGAGGTGCTGTGATGCCACTGGGGTGGGGAAAGCTTCCCTGGAGGTTCTTTGGGTGGGCCTACATGAGCAGCAATGAGGGAGGGTTAGAGCCAGGCTAAGAGGCTACACAGAGCAGCAGCCCTGGCACATAGATGAAGGAGTAGATCTGGGAGCTGTCCACGCACACTGTCGGCTCTGCTGAGGGTCAGTTGCTAAGGAATTACTGTCCCTTGGGATGTCCAGCTGGCTTCTCTAAGGTCACACTTCTTGAAGACTGCCCCCAGCCAATTCCCATGAACCATGGCTCTTCTAATATAAAAGTGGCTTGAGGACTTCTCTTGGAACTGTGCTACAGTCCAGCCTCTTTCCACCCCGTGTTCCTCCCCTCCCCTCTGCTCCACCCCACCCTCACCCCAGCTAGGTATCATACCTAGTGGGGCTGTGGGCTCTCTTTGGCCCCTACCCCTCTCCCCTTTGTTCTTCTTGGCTCCCCTGCCCTCAGCATATTGCTTGCACAACTCAACTCTTTTGGCTTCAGCTTTTACATGGTCAGAACCCAAGAAGCCAATTGCAGTTAAATGCATATTGAGCAAGTGTCCTGTGGCCATATAAGTCAATTGCTCTCAGGCAAGGGACATCTGATCTCTGTCCAAATCCCAGAGCTGATTGAGAGGTGGCTGCTAAATTCTGCATCTACCCTGAGTCTTCCTGTTATATGGCACCCAAGGGGACCTTCCTGCTTTTCTACTCTTCTTTCCCCTTTCCTCCACTCCCCTTTCCTTCCCTCTCATCACCTCCCCCTTCCCTCTTTCCTTTTCCTTTCCTTTCCTTTCTCTTCCTTCCCCTGCTCTCCCTTCCCTGTGACATTTCCGTTTCCTCCCTCCACTGTTCCTCCCTCCTCCCTCCCTCCCCCTTTCTAGGATTTTTTTCTGGAGTCCTCGGCTCACCCGGAATGAGTATTTTCTTGGGGGAATGTGGGCTCCCTGCATGCCCTTGAGAACCTTTGTTCCACTTCAGCTGCCTTGCAACATTATAGCAACTGCACTCGAAGGAACATCTGTGGATACTTTAACTGAGAAATCAGGACTGGGTGTTGCTTAATATGTAGACAAAGTATAGTCATCCCCCGACAAAGAATGGGATCCATATGGTGGTGGGTCTGTGGCAGTTACCAAAGCCTGGTTAGAGTAGGCATTGGGATGGGTGCCCCGGCTCAACCAGGATCGGCCTACCTGTGCTTTTTCTCTCTTAGGCTCTACAAGGACACCATCTGCTTCCAGCCCTTCTCTAAGTAGGGGTGGTCATGACCCAGAGCCTTTCAGGAAAGCAAGTGGGGTCCTATTCAGCACAAAGCCTATGCTCAAGGAGCTTCAGGTCATGGGGTGGGACAGCAGGTGCCACAGCTGCTGGTTGAACTCAGAATCTAAGTTCAGGGTGAACTCTGCCTATTTCCTGCCTGGCTATGCAGGCTAGCTTGGTGATGCTCAGGTTCAAATGCTTTTCTTCTGCTGGTCACTGGTCCTTGGTATACCATCACATCAGAAACACTGTCTGCCTGACACTGGCTCTCGTGGCTGGCCGATCAACCAAAGAGTTCTCTTAGAGGCCAGTTGTGGGGCACCTTGAAGCTTCTGTGCTAGGAGCCTGGGCATATTCCCAGAGCTGGCTGTCTGTGCTTTCCTCTAGGGTTGCAAAATCCTCTCTGGCTGGTAAAATGGCTGCTGGCGTAGATGGATGCTGACGCGAATGGACACAAGTGTAAGCGGCTGCTGGCATCTCAGAGCCTGTTTATTCTGAGAGAAGAGTGCAACTCCAATCATAGCTGGTGTGTGAAGAGATCTGAAAGCAAGAGAATGGGGGAATCAATAGAAAAAAAGCTAGAAAGTTGCTCTATGTATCTGAAAATCATGTTCTGTTTGGATACACTCAGTCCTCTCTGAGGGCACCTCTCCCATGCCCACCTGTGCCCCTGGAGATGCAGAGTTGTTACAAGTTAGGTAATTAATTGTTCACAAGTTTGGGGATCCAGACAAGTATGTTGCAAGGCTTTGACTGCAGAGATCTTTGAGGTTAATTGTTTTGCAGTTAACAGTATCAAATGCTTCCCTAATTTTTAACAATAATTAAACAGTGGTGATGGCTTCCTAGGGTGTGGTGGTAAATGAAGCCCAGGATATCACTTCTCTCACAGAAGAAAACATGAGGAGGCTCGCTCAGTAAAGGCCAGTGGCTGATGCTTTCTAGACCTTTTCTTTTCCCCTATGGGGTCTCATTCTAGCCCAGACTGACTCTGTAGTCCAGGTTGGCCTTGAACTCATGGAGAGCCTCCCATCCCCTTCTCCCTTGCTCTGGCTTTAGAGGTGCAAACTACCACACCTGACTTCTAGATTGTTGTTTGTCTGTCTGCCTTTTGCCTATCTATATCGGCGGCGGCATCTTACTATAGATCAGGCTAGCCTTGAACTCACAGACATGTGTTTGTTCTTGTCTTCTGAGCACAAGGATCAAAGGTGTGTGCCATAATGTCTTTTCTCTAAGGCTCTACATGAGTTCTAGGGACTTGAGCCCAAGTCTTTGTCCTTGCACAGCGAGCCCTTTGCCCGCTGAACCAACTCTTAGCCCGAATCTTTAGCTCATTAACTCAAGTCCTTTACTTCCAGAGAGCTTTCTGTTAGTTCTTTCATAACCCCCACCCCCACCCCTTGGGGCTTTCTTTAGAGGTTCTGTATTTGTCTTTTTGTTATCATCTCTTTTTTACCTTTGCTCTGCTTTCGCAGAGATTTTATTAGCTATGTTTATCCTTACTGTTGGCTTTAATGAGTTCTTTATTGATTGACTTGGCCTTTAAAGTTAATGTTAAAATAGTGTTAAAATTATGGGCTAGTGAGATGGCTCAGGAGGCAAAGATGCTTTGCTGTGGAAGTCTGGTAACTGAGTTTGATCCTTGGAACCCACACATAGGAGGATCCAACGCCATAAAGTTGTCCTCTGACCTCCATCCACATAAGTGCGCTCTCTCTCTCTCTCTCTCTCTCTCTCTCTCTCTCTCTCACACACACACACACACACTCACCAATAAATAAACCAAAACATCACCGTCATCAACAACAATAGCTCTGGGCCTTGGGGTGGTTGTGGGATGGTCCCTAAACGTGGATGGTTTGGGCTGCACTGTAGCGACCTGGTGACCAGCTGACATGCTCACCAGGGACCAGCAGAAGGCGGTTTCTGAGGCTGTTTTGCTTGGGGCTGGCTGATTTTTCTAGAAAATGGCCATCTGCCTGCCTCTGTGGCCGAGGCATTGCCACTGGCATCCTGGGCTAGAGGGAAGGACTGGGGTTCTGTGTCTAGTGCGCATGACTTCTTTCCTCTCTGGTTCTCGGCTGGCCTCTTTGGAACTGCTCCCTGCTGAGTCTCTGTACCTTTGCTGGTTGTGCATTGCTTTCCTCAGGGAATAAATGACTCATTGTAGCAGGGGTGTGGAGCCTGGTGGAGGCTCCCTGTTAGGCTGTTATGCAGCTCCTTGCTTCTGGGAATTCTGGGTTGTTGCCTGGGTGGAGGAGGCCTCTGTCTATGGCATCAGCAACTGTCTATGGCATCAGTGCTGTGGCACCAGGGCAGCGACCCATACAAGTCCTTCCCTCAGGGCCTTATATCCCCATTCTTTCTGTGTCCCTCTCATGTCTTGCTTCCAAGTTGTGACTTTGGGCTGTAAATACATCCAGCCTTTGCTGGACTGTGACATTTAGGTTATTTATTTATTTATTTATTTATTTATTTATTTATTTTGGAAGTGACAGAAATGGGAGAGTTTTCCCCCTCTAGGTTTTTAAATGTGAAGCTCCTCTCTATATTTTCCTTTCAGTTTAAAATGTAAAAATAAGGCAGGGCAGTGGTGACACAGGCCTTTAATCCCAGCACTTGGGAGGCAGAGGCAGGCGGATTTCTGAGTTTGAGGCCAGCCTGGTCTACAGAGTGAGTTCCAGGACAGCCAGGGCTATACAGAGAAACCCTGTCTCGAAAAACCAAAAAGAAAAAAGAAAAAAAAAAACTGTAACAGGGTGCTTGTTCCCTCGGAACTCCTTCCTACTTGGAAGAAGTGTATTAGGCTCCAGTCTGGCCCCAAAGTCCAAAAACAGCAGGGGCTTTCTTTCCCCACCCCAGGCATGCTGTGTCCTGTGATGTTGGGCCCGAGGGCAGCCTGGTATGAACTCAGAGGAGACAGGGACCCCGGTCAGGTCATGTTCTACCGTATGGTTGGTGCAAGCATGAAAGGCTGGCAGCCTGTGCATCAGAAAAGACCAAGGACCTAGGCAGCTCACTTGGAGAATCAGTAGTGTCAGCCAGGCTTCTCACAAAGTAGAAAGACTTGTAAGTGTCTAATCCCAGCTGCTTTGTGGGTTCCGAAATTATCCTGGAAGCAAAGACTGCACATGTGTGTTGAGAGAGCGTTGCGATTAGGACCCACGTACCCTGAATGTGAAGGGAACCTACCGTTCAATGTTCTCCCATCTTGAACTGAATAAGGAGGAAGTAATCTGGCCAAATACATTCATTTTCCCTGCTTCCTGACTGTGGTTTCAATGTGACCATCTGCATCAGGCTCTACCTGCCTACCTCTTCCTCCGAGATGGCCTGTGTGATCCAGACATGTCAGCCAAACACGCCCTTAAGCCCTGCTCTGTCAGGTGTTTTATTGCAGTAGCAACAAATATAACCAATATAGTGGCTAATACAATGTGCTTCCCTGGACCACTGGGATTGCACTCAAGCCAGTGGTCCTCCTCCTGTTGAGATTTCTCCCAGGGGTGGATTTCTCTCAGTGTCCAGTAATAATTAAATTCAAACCTGGTGGCTGAAATGTGTATTCCAGTGTCTGGGAGGTCAGAGCTCAGAGATCAGGGGCTAGAAGGGCCATGTCATTTCATAAGCTCCAAGAGTTTCTTGTGGGTGGTTTCATCTCTCTAATTTTACCTCTATTTGCACATCCTCTAGCTGTGTCTGTCTCCTATTTTTATTTCTTTTGGAAGTTTTATTTTAGTTTTATGTATATGAATGTGTTTGAATACATGTGTGTAACATGAGTGTAGTGACCATGGAGGCCAGAAGAGGGCACCAAATCCCTTGGAGCTGGAGTTACAGCTGGTTGTGAACCTCCAAGAGTATGCTGGGAACTGAACACCAGTCCCCTTTAAATTCAGTAAGTGCCCTTAACTGCTGGGACATCTCTCTAGTTGCATCAGGCTTTAATTTCTTATGAAGACATTATTTACTGAGTTTAGGAGTCAGGCAATCCAAGACAATCTTGTCTCAGAATTCTTCATCGTGTCTATGGAGATTATTCTATTTTATTTTTATCAGGAAATAACCCATATTCTGAGATTCAGGGGAGTCGACCCTGAACATATCTTTTGGGGCCACTGTATGGCTTCTCACATTCCTTGTACTCCTGGCACATCCCTCTTTCCTACCTATTTATCTGTGGGATGAGTGTTCTGTAGCATCATACGTTTGTATACACGCCATGCTACTGAAAGGAGCGACAGTAACCTGCAGGAAGGGTGCAGTAAGATGGCTCTGGATCTGGGGACCAGCTACTCAAAGGTCTCCAATTTCTAATTCCTTAATTTATGATTTTTTCCTCCTGTATGATGACATACATGACACAGTGTCAATAGAAACCGAACCTTAGACTTTGATGTGGACCTTTCCCTGGGCTGATGGTCCATGGCCTGATCTTCTGGTGTTTCTGAGCAACGGCCATGAGCAGTTGATTTAGTGGCCACAGTGGGGATAAATGACGTCTGTTGTGGGATCTGTGGCTGCAGGAGCATGTTCAGGGTTAGAGCACTAAATACACTTCCCACACTTGCTATTTTTGAGTGAAGGTATGTTAGGGGATTGGGCTTAATTGTAAGTTGGGTAGCATCTATATTTGTGTTCTGTGTAGTGAGTGGAGAGTGGGTACCACGGCCAAGAAGCTTGTGAAGGACCCACATCTACAACCTCCGTTTATTCTCTCTACTAGTGTCTGAATCACACTCCCCGCTCACAGACCTTGGCTTTTCTCCCAGTTGGACTGGGATTCTTCTGAAGTTGACCAGTGATCCTACCTGACCTCCTGCTAAGATCGACCCTAACCATGCCTGGAGCAGCCAGAGACCCTAGTAATAACGCAGGGATTCATTGCTCACCTCAGGTGAGCATTTTGAGATTGGACAGCTGTATTTCAAAGAAGAGGCCAGCATGATAAATTTAGACAATGTCACCACTCAGATAGGACCATTGTAAGGGGTGTGTGCTACTTAAATTATAGTAGTAAAAACACACCAGGCACTTAAAGGTGACGTTAAAAATAAGACAGGAAAGAAACTGAATGCAGGAACGTGGTAGAGGGAGAAGGGGCCTGAAGAACTGCATCTGTCCTCAGAAGGGCTAGCATGTTCTGTTTGGAGCCCGTTGCCTAGTGAAATTCCACAACGGGAGTGTCATTCCTACTGGATCCTGACTTGTCCAAAACCCTCCAGAGACTGAAGGCTTCTGCTATTTTAATATATAGGTCAATGGAAAACAGTCGGAAATCTGGTAATTGGTTAAAGTTTTACTTGACCAGACTCTCATTTGAACAGGCACATTTATAATTTAGTTAATATTCTAATAAATGATACCAAGAGTGGCTGAAAATTTAAGTCTGGATATTTTGGGGCCAGGGAGGAGAAGCAGAGAGGTCAGAAACCTGGAACTCCGGGGAATCTGTGAATCTTCCCCTGGCCTCCTTTTTCCTTGCTGGCGAACAGGTGCCAGACATAGGCCTGTCTTCCATTTTCCAGACTCCAGCTGTCTCCTTTCTCTGGGGAAGGTCACAACTAGAGAGCTACAGGATGCATTTATTTCAAAGAATACTTCCTGCAACATCTGAAAGTCATAGTTTACACTGGAGTGAGAAGTCGGGCTTTTCTGGCAATACTGGAGTTTTGCTGCTTGGTCTGATGGGGTGGGGGGTGGGGTTGTGCTGTTCCATGTGGAACCTTGACGTTCCCAACTTTACCTTAACTAATGGCAAGGGAGAGACTTTTGGTGAGAAGTGAGACCGGAGAGGAGACCTGTCAACCTCAGAGTTGCCTATCTTTAGGTGACAGTTACAGATTCATAAACACACACACACACACACACACACACACACAAACACACACACACACACACAGAGCTGGTAAGTGTGTATGACTGGAGGAGTGGCTTTAGATGTCATATGGACCCATTAAGGATGAGAAGAATAACCACTGACTCTCCTGGCCCCCTGGTTAGTCAGAAGACGATGCTATGGCTAAGGAGGAGGGGCGTGTCCATCTCTGAGCTATGGTACCTTGTATATATGCCTCAAGACTCCCAGAGTTCCAGAACACTACAAGACGCCCACCTCATCCCCCTCAGAGAGAAAACATTCCAATAAAGACTGATCAGACTTGGTTCCTGAGAACTGTCGGCTGCAGACACAACTCTCACCTCCAAGAGAATAACTGTTTATTCTAGAGTGAAATTTGAGTGACCAGAGCCTGGGAACACAGACTCAGGTTACCCTAAATACCATGTTCTGACATGGAAGAAGTTTCATGGAACTTTTATAGTATCAGAGCACAGAAAGTCATAAACCAAAGGGGCTTTCCCAAGACATGAGTGGACACATTAAGTAGGAGATTGCAGCACAGTGGAGAGATCTCAGCTAGGGCTTCAGAGGCTGGCTGATGCCACCCTTAGCTCTTTGATTGGTGGAGAACAGGACTCTGCTAAGTTATACATTCCAAAAGTTCTTTAAGTTTAACAGGGTGTTAGGTTTGACACAGAGGTGGGCAAAGGGGCAAGACAGCCCAGGGTAGGTTGCAAGCCACTAGGTCCTGGACCAGCATAATTCCAAACTCTCTGCAGCACTGAAGTGTTAATCAGTCAGCATTTGCAGATAGCTCTTCTTTCCAGGAATTTCCATTCACAGAATCTATATACTGTATTTAAAAGTCAACCAATTAATAGACAACTCACAGCTTTTCTTTTCTAAAGTGTTGAGAGATTCTTTACTGTAAGTATATATTCTGTTTCTACAGACACTCATTAAAGTAAGTAAGAAAGAGTGATCATCTGCAAAAAAATACCTGGGGACAGGAGGAAGGCACTTAGAATAAGGAGGGGTGATTGCTTTTGAAAGTTAGGCAAGATTCTTGCCTAAAGCATCAGTCTGTAAAACATGGTCTTTGTTAGGTATGTTTGACAGTCTGGCCTGAAAAACCCTGAAAGCCTGGGCAGGAACTACTTCCACAGTGCCAGCTGATGGAGCCCTTTGCCTCTGTTTGATATAGAGATGGGGATTGGAATGTGGGTATAGGAGGTGTGTACCCCATCTCTAAGGGGCACCTTTGAAATTGCCACACTCTAGGGGACTCTAAGAATCAGTGTCCCATATCATTCCTTCTGGATGCCAAAGGCAGAAGGTCTGAAGAGGCTCTGGTCTTCTGAGGATGGCCAGTACCACCCCACAGTATGACAATGACAGTTGCCCAGGGAACTTGGATATGAATCCTGTGATTATGGAGAAAAGTGGTCCACCCTTTGTCCTGCTCCATCTTAGCCAGTAAAGATAGCATCCTGTAGGTCCTAAAGGGTTAAGGTATGACCATTTGGAAGATTCTAGAAGGTGCAGACTCTTGTTTTGTGAAGTTCAGTCTGATAAGTAGATCAAAGGCTAACTACCCACCCATCACTGTCTTGAAGATTGAGCGGCATCTTCAGACACTTTTGAAGGGCCAGCCACTTTTCTATGTTACCGTATTCAGTCTGTCTGCAGAACACCCTTTTGGGCAAGTGCTACTATCAAGCTTATGTTTCAGAACACTGAAACCTGGGAAGGCGGAGTCCCTGGCCAGACAACCTATACATCTGGGATTTGGTTCAGACCTCTGGATCACTTTATCTTAGGTCTGGAAACAGAGCCAGTAGCAGGCTCTCCTGCCAATGGCTGATCCAGTGGGAGGCACTGGTAAGGAGGGAGAGCCACAGGAGGGAGTGGAGAGTGTGGAAGGGGTTCGTGCTGGGTGGACTCAAAAGCTCTAGAGCATACACTGAGATGCCCTGCACTTCATTTCTGCCAGCCTTTGGTGCTGGGCTCCTTTCTGGGGCGATGTCTCCACTGCTCAAGGACTGACTTCTGAGATAGGTGCTAAGATCGGCTTTCCTATCAGTAGGTGAAGCTTCTGAGAGACGGGTTCTCTGAAAGAGAACTTGAAAGAGGAACATGGGGTGGTAGGAGAGAGTGGTGTGGTTGCACAAACTCTTGGTCTTAACCACAACGAAGAGCTGTAACATGTGCCAGACTCAACAGCTCTAAGCTTAGTGAGACTAGTCCCTCACTAAAGTGAGGTTCTTCTGGGCTGGTAGCCATGAATGGGCACTGTTAGCGGCCATCTCTGTACAGGGTACCAGGAGGGATTCATCTTCTTGGTAGAGTGAAGGTGACAGCAGGTGCAGAGGCTGTCCTAAGAATCCGAAAGCCTCCCCCCGCCCCAAACACTGAGAACCATGTGTGTTTGACTGGGATTTGTATCCTTCATTCCCGACCTGGTCTAGTGTGTGGGAGCTCACTTGCAGGAGTGGCTTGGTTATATGAATGAATGAGCAATGATGCAACCAGGCTAACGGCCTGGCAATCCCACTGGGGGAAGACAGGCCTCCTTACCTGATCCATTTCAGCGTCTCCAGGAAATGGGTTGCAGTCTACCAACTGTCTCGGTCAAAATCCTGGCAGCAGATTTGACACATGCCTTGCGTACCTTCCAAGTACTAGCTAAAGATGCGAGCTGTGCAGGTGAGAAGTGGTAGAGTAATTGTGAGGTCCCCAGTGACCCCGCCCATGGCTGGAGAGGTGAGTTGAGGAAACGCTGAGGTGAGGAGGAGGCTCACCCATGGTGACAGTTGCTGTTTACAGCTTCTTGGCCATCCATAACTGCAGCCAATGGAAAAAGCCCTTCACCGGTGCTTATAAACCATGAATCAGTGACTGCTCTCACTAATGCCTTTACTGAGTATCTCATTTACTTTGCCAGAGGGAGGACTGAGGTGACAGCCGGAACAGAACACTCTTGTGCCAGTTCCTATGAATGGCCGTTGGGCACGCCTCATTGACCCCCACTCCCTGTCTGTGGTCTCAGTAGGAGGGTGGGATGCAAGCCTGGCTCTCCTCAATTACTCATTGCTATGTCATCCACCCACACCACTACTGATGGTCCTCTATTCCGGGACAGCTTCTGTAGGGAGTCCCCTCTCCGGAACCATTTATGCCTGCCACCATTCCTTCCTGTGGGGGCTCACCTCTCAAGTTCTGTTTATTCGCTGGGGTTGCCATGGCTATCATCTCATGTCCTATTTAGGGGCACATCTCATTACAGTGCATAGAGAAGCTTCACCTGGGAGCACCACAAGGACCTGGCATTGCCCTGGCAAGAGGCACTCGCCTTGCCCAAGGTGCCAAGGAGGTAACTGTGGAAACTGTTCTAGGCTAAAAATGGCACAAGTGGCTATGGAATCCCGAAGCTCTGTATACGCTGTGTCTGCTAGAGCACTCTATGGTGTGTAAAACATTTCTACTTAATCCTCTCTATCGGTCTCCATGGTAACCCTGTGAAACCAGCAAGATAGGTGTTATTCTCCTTTGACCAAAAAGGGAGTTCAGGAGTAGGTGGCCGGTGTCCTATCCAACCCCCATCCTGGGCATGCATGTGTCTGTCTTGCACCTGATCCATGCTTCTCCACTGCTAGGTGATGCACATGACAGGTGCCCTCTCATTTCTCTGACCTATCCCATCTCACTGTAGTCTCCTTCCCTGCCTCCTAGTACTATGTGACCCCACATTTGTCTTTCCCTTCTCAGACAATAGATTTTCCTTCTTAGGCGATATGTGGATATGTGCAGATGTTATCTTGCATTGGGTAACCTGTCGTTCCTGGCTTCTATCACTCAGCATGAGGTTTTCAGGGGATGTTGGGGAAGAAAGAGTTTATCTTGCTTACACTTCCACATCATAATTCATCACTGAAGCAAGCGAGGGCAGCAACTAAGACAGGAGCCTGGAGGCAGAAACTGAAGCAGTGGTCATGGAGGAGTGCTGCTTACTGGCTTGCTCGGCTGGAGGTTTTCAAAACCCACCCAAGTCGTGGGATTCTCTTTCTTATAGATGATTACTATCATATAATGGTCCTATTTTGTTTATGCACTAATTACTGAAAAATTTTATATTTATATTGTATATGTGTGTGGTGTCCTAGATAGTGTTGAATGTTATAGCTTAGAATCACTTGAAAAAAGGAATCTCAAGCCAATTATCTTTATCAAGTTGTCTGCGTAGGATTGTTTTCATTATGAATTGATGTGAAGAGGGCAGTCCACTGTGGGCAGCACCATTCCCTAGAAAGGTGATCTTTGACTGTGTGATCTCTGGCTAGGCCTGACATGGTAAGGTTCCTCTATAGTTTTTTCTTCAGGCTTGAAGCCTGAAGTTCCTGCTCTGACTTCCCTTAGAGGTAGACTATGAGCCAGAAGGATAAATCAAATACGCCCTTTCCTCCCATAAGTTGCTTTTGGTCAGTGTTTTATCACAGCAACAGGATTGTAAGTAGGATACTTCAGACACACCCTTTTCATGGCACATGTGTGGAGGGCAGAGGACAACCTGAGGGAGTTGATTCTCTCCATCATGTGAGTTCCTGAGACTGAACTCAGGTTGTCAGCATTGACCACGAGCACCTTTAGTGGCTGAGCTGTCCTGTTGGACCTTCACTTACTGTCTGATGGACACTTAGGTTGCTTCCACCTTTTGGCTGTTAGTGATACAGCTGCTATGAGCATTTGTGTACAAGCCACTGGACATACCACACACACACACACACACACACACACACACCATTCTATGTGCACATCTCTTGGGTGTGTAGGAATGGGGAGCTGAAATGTGGTTAACTAGCTTAGTTGGTTAAAGAGCTGCTGGGTCAGTCTTTGAAGTGTGTCCACTGTCTTCAATTTCCACCACAGGGTTATGTATCCTACTTTTTCCTATCTCACCAGTGCTTAGCATCTGAGTCAGCCTGTGGAGTGGTACCTCACTGGGAGTTGCTATGCTACCCTGATGCTTACCCACAGCATACTCTTCTGCACCCGTCACCCATTGGCTTATATTCTTTGGGGCAATGCCTATTCATGAACCTTTTACATTTCTTAAATTGGGTTGCCTTTTTGTTACTGTTCTTGATGTATTTTTGGTTCAAATTCCTTATTGTATATATGCATTTCACACACACCATCTCTTTCCTCTTTCTAAACTTTCTTCATTTAAAAAAATTTTTTTTGAATAATACTAGCTTTGAAATCTGATGAATTACAATGGAGACTTTTTTTTTTGTTTTTGCCTTCAGGTTGTGTGCCACATGTAAGTCATATTGACTGATCCCAAGCTGTGCAAACTTAAACCTGTGGGTTTCTTTGTCCTCAGAATCTTATAGCTTTAGCTTTTGTATACTAGGTCTTTGACTCATTCTGAATTAATTTTTGTATTTGATGTGAGTTAGAGATCTAATTATGTTGATTTTTTTGATGTTGCTATTCAGTTATTCCACCATTAATAGTTGAAAAAAGACATCTTTCCCCCTGGAACTCTCTTGTTGGATGACTAAACGTGGATGGATGTAAGGGACATCTACAACTGAACATGGGTTATTTCTAGACTCTGTAGGACTCTCTTAGGCTTCACCTATTACAATAGAAAACCTATGTTGTCTTGACACTTTTTTCTTCGTAGTAATCTTTGAAGTCAGGAAGGGTGGTCCCTCTCCCAGCTGTGTTCTGTTTTCCAAGATACTTAGGGTCTCTTATATCTGCATAAATTTTAAGTCATCTTGTCAATTTCTATAAAGAAGCCAGCATTTTCTTTATTTCTGTAGACCTAAATTCCTGATAGTTGAGTCTTACACCTGTGAGACATGCTCAGGCTGACAACAGAAGTTCAGAAATCCAGTTGCTGTGGAGGCAGAGGATTGTGGAACAGGAGCAAATGGAAGGAGTGGCAGGAGGAGACAGACTCCAGGGGTGCCATGGGGATAAGCTTGCTTTGGTTGGGTGTCCTCTTCTGGGCAGTGGGCAGATAAGGCACCAGTATCTCTCAGAGTTTAATAGGATGCTTCATATTCTCTGAGAAACATTCTCACCAAGGTGGGGACAGACAGACTCTTTTGGGGCCAGTGAGAGGAGAGATTTTTGCTTTCAGTCCTGAATGTATTCTGTCTTTATTTTTCGTACATCCAGCTTGGGCTCCTTGGATGCTTATTATTTTGGAGACTTCTGATTTCAAACAACTTCCTGAAAACCAAGGCAGAATTAAAAAGTTCTGATCTTGGGATATGAGCCAATGACTGGTTTTGGGATGTGATCCAGAGTCACTTAGGTGATGAGGGTGACAAAAGCGACTAGCAGAGGTTGGTTTACTTCACAGAAGAACAATCTCAGTATTGCATTCCTCTAACAAGAGCTAAGCAATAGAAGTTACCATACTTGGAGGCTGGGAGGAGGAAGGACAGAGGAAAACTCAATGTTCTTTTCAGGAAGTTTATGTTTGTGCTAGTTGATTTTAAATGTTAATATGTAATGTGTAACCACCTAAGAAGAGAGTCTCAGTTGAGGAATTGCCTAGATCAGATTGGCCAGTGAACATGTCTATGGAGGACTATCTTCATTGTTAATTGAAATAAGAGGCTCCAGCCCTCCATGGGTGGTGCCATTCCCTAGGCACACGTTCCTCAACTATATGGGAAGGCATAGGCCTCCCTGCCAGCCAGTAAGTAGTACCTTCCATGGTTTCTATTCTGTTTCTTTGGCTATGAAATAGTTTCCTTGGTCAGAGGTAGTGCTGTGTGGGAGAGCAAGCAGGCCTGCTTTCAAGTTCCCATCCCGGTTTCCCTCAGTGATTAAACTGTAACTTTGAATTGTAAGTGAAATAAAGCATTTCCTCCCCTAACTTGTTTTGTGTTGGGGTGTTTTGTCACACTAGCAGAGGTGAAGCTAAAACAGTAGTTAATGCTGAGACTGTGATAGCTCTCAGGAAAGACACAGACAAAGAGATTGGGGAGCCTTGGAACTTCCAGAGGACTTCCAGAGTGAGTCCAGCCCCGATCTTTTCTTACTCCATTTTCTTCATCTGTAACACAAAGTCTTTGTGCTTAAAACTTTCTTAGGAGGTTGTTGTCCAATTCTGTGGCTGCACCCAGCTTGATGTGGCATAAGGTTCTGGCATTCATTAGATCAAATAGCAGGCTAAGAGTCTGAGCTGGCTTTCTCTGCCACCTGACATCCATTGTATTGACCATGCACATCTTCTTGGTTGACCATGAAATCCATTTGACTGATTATGCATATCCACTTAGTTGGCCATGCACATCTGCTTGGTTACATATGTGCATCTGTTCTATTGATAACACACATCTGCTAGACCGTGTACATCTGCTTAGTTGACTATGTACAGTCACTTGTTTGACCATGCACATCTGCTAGGTTGGCTGGGTATACTCGCTTGGATCACCATGCACATCTGCTTGCACCTTTGCTAGTTTGGCCATATTGACCATGCACATCTGCTTCACTGGTCATGTATACCTGCTAGGTTGACCACGTATATATGCTTGGTTGTCTACACACAACTTCTAGGTTGACCATACACATTGGCTAGGTTTGCCAGGAAATTCTACTTGGTTGACCATATATACCTGCCACACCCACTCAAGTGGAGTCTGCATGACAGCAGTCCTGAGGCATAAAATTTCAAGGAAACTGGTCTCCTGGAATTCTTTGGTGTCCCCTAACACGGACGTGTTCCAGATTTGTCCTTGCGATAGTCGATGGAGGGTCTTGCTTGCTTTCTCTTAGTGCAAATAGCCAAACTAGATTGGACGTTGTTTTCTAGCACCCACCAGTGTTCCAATCAATCTTAGTCAATGCTGAGTCAATCCTCAACTTGGAATTTCATAAAGAATGTTATTATTTCAGACAAATTGCCTCCAGCATTGAAAGAGAGAGATAGTGAAGGAAATCAGGCATTGGAGTTTACTGAATAAGAGTTAATTAGCCCAGGGTAAGTTCAACAAAGTAAATTTAGAATCCTCATTACAATCACATATGGCAGACTACATTAGAATTGCAGCTGAGTCACTCCCAGGAATTAGATTATTGTATTGTTCTTGGTAAGGTTAGCAAGAATGGGACCCCCTGGTGCATACCTCTGCTAGCCCAGAGGATTAACATAGTTGGGTGTTTACTAAGGACCAGCTGGTTATACAATAGACTAGAATGGAAACTATTTACACCTTGCTTCTAAGATTAGCCTGACTATAGATGAGGCCACTGCCTAGTTCCTGTCAATTTACATGTATATACTTTTCTATAGAATCATTGTGCTTCAGATGAACTTGATGTTCCTTGATTGTTGTGCTGCCTGACTTTTCTTTTTCTTTTGTAATGACCATAAAAGTCTGATGCTTATTTTGAGAAATTATACTCAGATTCAGCACTCCCTTGTGTCCGTGTCTGTGTGTCATTTTCACTGACTCCTTGCCCACCTGATTGCTGGCACCCTGATTCTCTCTGGTTGAGGGACCACGACTGGGCACAGCTGCTTGCCTGACTGTGCACATCTGCTTGGTTAATCATGCACATTTTCTTGTTTGTTCAGGTATATCTGGTCATGCTCATTTGTCTGATTGACCATTCTGTAGTGGTGGTTTGAATAAGAATGGTCCCTATAGATTCAGATATTTGAATGTTTATCCACAAGGGGGTGGAACTGTTTGAAAGGATTAGGAGGATTAGGAGGTGTGGCCTTGTTGGAGGAAGTGCATAATTAGGGGTGGACTTTGAGGTTTCAAAAACCCTTGCCAGGTTCGAGGGTTAGAATGTAGCTCTCAGCTACTATACCAGAGCTAGGCTTGTGGTCATGTTTCCTGCTATGATGATAGTGGACTGACCCTCTGCAACTGCAGAAAAGACCCCAGCCAAACGTCTTCTTTTATAAGAGTTGCTCAGATCATGGTGTTTCTTCACAGCAATAGAGCAGTGACTAAGATACCAGGTACATCTGCTTGGCTGACCGGTCATGCTAGAAATGAGGAACCTTTTTTTTCATCCAGTTGTCTTGCAGAAGTTCATCTTGAAAGATGATGGTATTCTAAGAGGATGGAGGGGAAGAGGAGCCTTGGGAAAGGTATGAATTGGGAAGAATGTGTGTGAATATCTAGACACTGATATGCTGTGACACCACTCTTCTTCAGGGCTGAACTGTGGGGACTCTCTTCATCTTACTCCTTTGGAGGCTATGCAGGGTTCCATGGCTCAGGTCAAAATCTTAAACCATCTATGGGAGGGTGGATGTGAGCAGCTTCTTAGTCAATCAAAACTTTGTTTTCCTTATCAGTATCTGTTGCTGATGAGAGCTGTGCCTTAGACCTTCTGTGAGGTTAGCAAAAGCATGAGGTGCTAACCAAGGTCATTGTCACCCATGGAGTATCAGGGTCCACACAGAGTGTGCAGAGCTAGACAGATTCAGCTTTTTGAGCACCCTCTGGTGCCCACAGGGATACATACAGTGATGAGTCAGGAAAGTGCCTGGTGGTAAGGATAGGACAAGCATTACTAGGCACTGGATAGCCAGAGAACCAAATTCCAAGTTAGGTGCAGCCTGAAGTTCAGCAGTCCTGATGCCCTGCCATCAACAAAGCAGCTGAGTGCAACAGGCTGGTGTGCAGGACACTGCCAGCCACACTGGAGCCTCAGGGACTGGGATGGGCAGCACCTTGCAGGTAGATTAGATGGATGAATAAAACCACCTGGGCCTGGCTGGGGAGGGCCACTGTCCTTGTGAATGGCAGACCCCTCTATATCACGAGAGGCCTCCAGAACAATTATTCTGACAGGGGAGAGGGTGGTTGGAAAGTTGGTTGACTCAGCCTCATCAGTACCTAGAAGCTCAGATGTGAAGTCTGGAGTGCAAAGCTGAGCCAAGCATTGGTGCCATTCACCCTCCGTGTCCTGGTCTTGAAGCTGCTCCATTCCTACCTGGGAAGAGATTGTCACAAGGGATGAGTTGCCTTAGGGGCTGAACTGTGGGCATTCGAGACTCCTAAAGTCATCTCAAATGCCCACTTCAAGGGAGTATGACCAGTGTGCTGGGGGTCATGGACACACACACACACACACACACACACACACACACACACACACACACACGGAAAGGATAACATAAACCCTATTTGTTTCCATTTAAGGACCAGGCCTGATTTTGAAAAGAAGGCCATAGGCACTAGCTCCAGGAACAGACCATCAAATCCAGAAACAAGGCCATAAAAACCCCTCCCAGAGACTAGCCTAGGGATAACCACAAAAATGGAGAAATATCTCAGAATGGGACATCTGTGCTGGGCAGCTCTACCTTATGCTATGGTTAAATGTTCTTGACATAGGAATGCAGACCACTGACCCCCTAGCACCCACCAATGAAATTTTAGATTACGTAATCCTCGTGGAGCCTTCCCAAGTTCCTTATAAGAAGGCCTGCACGCCTTTGTCTGGGGTCCCCATTTTAAAATGTGGTTGACCTCAGTATGTTGGTTGTTTCTGCAGAATTACATACTATCTGAGTCTGGGGTCTTCCTTCAGCGATTTTCAGACAGTTACAGCACATCTCACGCATGCACACACATACACAAACAGACATAGACAATATGGCAGGAGGGACTGAACTCACGCTCTTTCACACACATGGTAGACAAGTGTCCCACTGCTGACCTACATCCATGACCTATCATATATGCTATTTTAAGTTTGACACGTTGAATTTAAAAGGCATTTGAGCTATTATACTGTGCTATGTAGACTCTTTTGAAAATTATTATTTAGTAGAGAGGGCAGGGGGCATTTTATTTAGTAGATGGGTTTTTTTTTTTTTCTGTTAGAAGTTTCAAAGCTCCCTTTTCATACTCTTGGGTGAAAAGACAAGGGTAGGGTTTGAACCTCCCAGAGCTGGATAAGTTCTAGGACAAGGCAGGGCACATCCAGAGGAAAGCTTTGTGTTCTAGAGAGTGACCCTCTACTTAACAGCCATGCATAGGCGCCACAGTCATTCTTCTGAGCAAACTTGCCCAGCAGCTCCACTCTACGAACAAGAAGCTCCTCCACACCACAGGTGCTCTGTACTGAACACCAGCTTCTGCCTCACACCATAGGAAAGCACTTGTGGGTTGCTCTCAGCATGCATCACTGAGCTGAAGAAGCAGCCACGGTGTGCCACTTTTATGCAGAAATAGAGAGACTTCGACAGTGGAGAAGTCTGTCATGCAGTCTTTTTTTTTCCTGCCTCTGCCTCCTGAATGTTAAGATTCCAGGCTGGCATACTCCACAATGCTTGTCTTTCTTTTCTTTTCTTTCTTTCTTTTTTACCTTTCATTTTTAAAATTTTGTCATATTCTTTAAAATTTATAAAATATTGTAACAA